>PVKC010027493.1:0-15737 GCA_004027635.1 Crocidura indochinensis | reverse complement strand
TTTTTGTATCAACTATCTTCTCAGATCATGATGCACATAAAATAGAACTGAATTACAAACAGTCACAGAGAAAAGTTTTAAAAGCTGGAAATGAAAACAGCTCACTATTGAAGAACCAGTGGGTCATAGCATAAATCAAAATATTCCTGGAAACAAATGAGAATGAAGACATAAATTATCAGAATTTAGGGGACACAGTAAAAAGCGGTATTAAGAGGAAAATTTATAGCCTTGCTATAAATTAGGAAGAAAGGAAGAGACTACATAAAAACTTACATGCACAGCTTTAAAAAACTTGAAAAATTATCAACAAAATAAAACAAAATGTAGACAGCTGGAAGGAAATATTAAGGTCAGAGCAGAAATTAATAAACTGGAAACAAAAAATATTCAAAGATTAAAGAAAGCATTCATTGGTTCTTTGAAAAAAGCAAGAGTTGGTTCTTTGAAAAAATAAACAAGATCAACAAACCATGAGCAAGACTCACAAGGAGAGAAAAGCCTAATAAAACTAATTAGAAATAAAAATGGGAGGTTTCTACAGATACTACAGAAACTCAAAGGGTAATCAAAGTTTTAACACAACTTTTCTAAAGATACCCATGATATTCTTCAAAGGAGATTGAAATTCTGAAATTCATTCAGAATAAGAAATTTCCACTAATTGTTAAAGCAATCTTTAGGGGAAAAAAGATGGAAGACATCACATTCCCCTATTTTATATTGTAATATAAAGCATGACATTAAAAAAAACTGCATGATATAGGAATAAAGACAGATTCTCAGATAAATGGCATAGATGAGTATTCAGAGACTGACCCCCAGGAATACAATCAATTAACCTTTGAATAAAGGGGAAAGAAGTGAGATGGGGGCATTGGTGATGGGAAGGTTGCACAGTGAAGGGGGGTGTTCCTGTTATGACTGAAACCCAACTACAATTATGCTTGTAATCACGTGTTTAAATAAAAAATCATTAAAAAAGAAATACAAAGTGGATCATGTAAAGTTTCTTCAACAAATGGTGTTGGGATAGCTGGTCAACTACATACAAAAAAGTGAGCTCAAACTTCTATTTAACACCATACACAAAGGTCAAATTAAAATGATTAAATACCTTGTTATAATATCTGAAACCAAAAGGTTCATAGAGGAAAACATAGGCAGAATACTCCATGAAATTGAGACTTAAAACTTCAATAAGGTAGTCATCTCATGCCATAGAGACTCATTCAAAGAAAAAGAACAAGTACTGGCATGTATACAGGGCTAAATAACCTCTATCCACCACTAGTGAAAATGCTCTCTAGGTCAGCCTTTCTGGAAAAACAATATAAATATTCCTCAAAAATTGAGCTTCCATATGACCCAGCAATAACACTGCTAAGGATATATCCTAAGAAAACAAAACCACAACACAATAATGCCCTCCACACTCTATGATCATTGCAGCACTAAATAGTCAGAACCTGGAGGCAACCCAAGTGAGTAGCTATAGAAACTGTGATACATATGCACAGTTAAATTCTATGCAGCTGTTAGGAAAAATGAAGTCATGAAATTTTCTTATACATGAATGGACATGAAGATTATTATGCTGAGTGAAATGAGCAAGAAGGAGAGATAAACATAAAATAATTCCACTTATCTGTGGGATATAAGAAAAATAAAAGCTAGTATGGTAATAATCTCTAGAGACAATAGAGATGAGTCCCAGGAGGACCAGTTCAGGGTAGGAAGCATGCCACAAAGACCAAAGAGTACTTTTTGTAGAGAATAGAGAAGGGTCTACTTCTTCTATGACAGTTGTAGTTGGAACTGATCACTCTAGACAAGAACTGGGTGCTGAAAGGGGATTAAGTGACATGTCTAGTTCTTCTTCATTAACATCAGTGCAAACCACAGCATCTACAAAGTTTAGAGAAAAAGAGAAAGAAGTAGAATGCCTACCTCAGAGCCAGTCAAGGGACAGTGTGTGAGAGGGAAGCTGGGATCATTGGTGGCAGAAAATGTTCACTGTACTGCAAATCAAAGTGTATAAATGGGAAATATAAAGAGAGGGAGGGAGAGAGAGAATGAGTGAGAAAGAGAGAGAGAGAGAAATAGAATTGTAGGCCCCAGAATCAGGAATAGGAGAAGGCATCAGGGAGGGTGAGAGTGAAACTGGGACATAGTTTGTGGGAAATGTGTAATGGTGAAGGTTGCTGTATATTGTATGTATGATTGTAACTCAATCAACAAATTTATCTGTGGAAAAAAACTGTATTATGAACAACCTTGCAACCATAGTATTTAAATTTTAAAAAAGAGAAAACATGATAAAAAAAAACCCATGTATGTTCAAAATCTACAAAATGCAGGTAGATTGGACAGTAAAAGAATTAATTTGAAAAACATTAATTATTAATGGCAAGCATGAAATTTTTCTAAAAACAAGTATTTTTCAATAAAACATAATTTTACAACGGTAATTAAAATAACTATATCTATATGGCATATGTTCTGGTACAATTACTATACATGTACTTGTAAACATTATGTATGCAGGAAGAACATATACAAGTACCATGTTCTTCCCGCTTACATGATGTCTACAACATTTTTACTCATAAAAGAAATAAAAGTCTCTTTAGACTTCATAAAGTCTCTTTATGAAGAAGAGACTTCTTCAATCAAGGATTGCATTCTTACACACATATTCAGTAGCTATACATAACAATGATGAGGCCAGAGTGATATTTGTGGTAATATGCTAATTTTACCCATTTTAATAATTTTATTAACTCAAATTTATACTTTGACCTTGACTCCACATGCCTAGATTATTCTCTTCCCTTTATATATTTATTTCTATTTCTATAGTTAGTGCTTTCTTCTCAGAACACTTTGAAATGTCCTATAGCTCTAATCCAGATGATGCAAAAATTAGTCACTATTCTTAATGTCCTTACAACTGCAAGTACAGAGGGAAAATTCCATGAGAATATTCAGACCACTACTATTAAGTCTCATAGAGAAAGTCTATGATTAAGGAACTTCAGCATGTAGTTAAGATCATACTCGAAACAGAAGGGCATAAATAAGACCTTGACAAATGGCCTGGATCCTTCACCAAGCTCCAGAAGAAAATAAAGGCTGCAGATAATTCCCTGGAAGCCCACTCTGAGCTAAAACCTCTGTGGCATTTTCAGAAAATGAGATAGAGAGGTACATTTTTCTACATGAACTACAGCAGCCAACACTACACTGCATCCTACATACAACACTACATTCTATACCTTCGACAAAAACAGCTCAACTATGTGACTTAATTTCATCCAACTTCCAAACCACCAAAAACCCTGGACCTCAATATTTTATAGTAGTGTTAGCCTAGTAGTCTGACAGGAAACCTAGTGGGAAGATCCATAGACATCTAAAAAGCTCTTTGAGCCTCAACAGTAACACAATCCAGTAAATCCTTAGACACTGGCTTTAATGACACTATGAAGAGATAAAATAATAATAATAATAATAAACATTTTAAATTGGCCCTTATTCATCTAAGTTTTGATAATTCCATTTTCATGTGTTTGTAACAAACAATATAAAGTAAGTTTTTTATGCCTACAAGAAGGCAGTTTATGGTGGTGGGTAGGACATTGGCAACACTGGTGAATGGAAGATTACACTGTTGGTGGGATTGATGTTTGAATGTTAAATAACTGAAACAACTGTATTTTGAACAACTTGGCAAATCATGGTGTTACAATAAAAAATTTTTTAAAAGTTGACCCCAAATCATCTTAAGATATGCTAGGCAACAAGAAAAGTCCAGGAGCTAAAGCAATAGCACAATGTATATATCACCTGCCTTGCATACAGCAGACCCAAATTTAATCCCCAGTACCCAGTATGGCCCTCCCATTCCCACCAGGAGTGGAGTGCTACCTAAGTGCAGAGCCAGAAGTTATCCCTGAGAACTGCCAGGTATGGCCCTCAAACAAATATAAAGAAGTGACGAACAGTTATACATAAATCAAAATAAATAAAATCTATGCAATATCAAAAATTAGGAAAAGAAAAAATAAAAAAGAAATGTGAGTTCTGAAAACGGTCTTTGTGTGATATGTGAGGTGCTGGGACCCAGATTCAGATTATGAGAAGGAATGAGGTTGGAAGGCATGAAGTGGACCCTAATGAAATCTTGCCACTTTCTGGCTTTCTACAAGAACATCAGCATATTTGAAAGATCTAGAGTTCAGTTCCTTTCCCAAATTAAGCTGCTTATGTTCTGGCTCTGTCCCCTGGCTAAAACTTATGGGGGAAATATCTCAAGACTAGAGATATGTGGCCTCTAACCCAGTCCATAACATCAGTTTTATTTAGGATTTCTTGGCTTTGTTTGGTTGGTTGGTTTTGCAAGAGGGTGAAAGGAGAGTTGCGAATCAAACTGTGTTTGCTGCTTGCAAGAGGAGAGCTTAGACCCTTGCACTATTTCTTTAGCCCTCAGGTCAGGTCCCTGAGAAACCTGGAAAATTAGAAGGAAATTTGAGGAAAATTGGGTGAAAAATGGGAGGGATTTTTTAAAATAATTTCTTTATTTAAGCACCATGATTACAAAAATAATTGTAGTTGGGTTTCAGTCATAACAAGAACACCCCCCTTCACAGTGCAATCTTCCCATCACCAATGCCCCATCTCTTCCCTCCCCAGCCCCCGCCTGTATTTGAGACAGGCTTTCTACATCCCTCACTCACTAACATTGTTATGATAGTTCTCAGCATAGTTATTTCTCTAACTGCACTCACCACTCTTTCTGGTGAGCTTCATAGCTTGAGCCGGTCCTTCTGCTCTCATCTCTGGGAATTATTTCAATGTCTTTAATTTTTCTTAAAACTCATAGATGAATGAGACTATTCTATGTCTCTCTCTCTCCCTCTGACTAATTTCACTCAGCATAATAGATTCCATGCACAACAATGTATAGGAAAATTTCATGACTTCATCTCTCCTGATGGCTGCATAATATGCCATTGTGTATATGGACCACAGTTTCTTTAGCCATTCATCTGTTGAAAGGCTTCTTGGTTGTTTTTAGAGTCTGGCTATTGTAAATAGAGCTGTAATGAATATAGGTGTGAGGAAGGGATTTTTAAATTGTATTTTTGTGTTCCTAGGGTATATCCCTAGAAATGGTATAGCAGGATCACATGGAAGTTCAATTTCTAGTTTTTTGAGGAATCATCTTATTGTTTTTCATAAGAGCTGGACTAAACAGCATTCACACCAGTAACGAATAAGAGTTCCTTTCTCCCTACTTCCCCACCAGCATTGATTGTTCTTGTTCTTTGTGATATGTGCCAGTCATGTGGTGTGAGATGGTACCTCAATGTTGTTCTGATTTGCATCTCCCTGATGATTAAAGACATGGAGCATTTCTTCACGTGCCTTTTGGCCATTTGCATTTTTTCTTTAAGAAAGTGTCTGTTCATTTCTTCTCCCTATTTTTTGATGAGGTTATATGTTTTTTTCTTGTTAAATTCTATTAGTACCTTGTACATCTTAGATATTAGCCCTTATCTGATTAGTTTGGGTGAATAGCTTCTCCATTCTGTGTGTGCCTTTTGTAACCTAGGCATTATTTTCTTTGAGGTGCAGAAGCTTCTCTACTTAATATAGTCCCATTTGTGTATTTCTGCTTCAACTTGTTTGGAGAGTGCTGTTTCTTCCTTGAAGATTCCTTTAGTCTCAATGCCCTGGAGTGTTTTACCTACGTATTGTTCTATATACCTTATGGTTTCAGGTCTGATATCAAGGTCTTTAATCTATTTGCATTTAACCTTGGTGCATGGTGTTAGCTAGAGGTCTGAATTTATTTATTTGCAAGTGGCTGACCAATTGTGCCAACACCATTTGTTAAAGAGACGTTCCTTGCTCCATTTTACATTTCTTGTCCCTTTATCAAAGATTAATTTACTGTATTTCTGGGGAGCATTCTCTGATCAGTCTATTAGATCAGAGAATAGATCAGTTTATTCCACTGATCTGAGGGTCTGTCTTTATTCCAATACCATGCCGTTTTAATGACTATTGCTTTGCAATACAATTTAAAGTTGGGAAAAGTGATGCCTCCCTCCCATATTCCTTTTCCCATGGAAGGAATCTTAACTCAATGTTTACTATCTCCTAAAGCTTGAAACCCAGTGACATCCACTGAGCACAAGACAAATTCACTCTTACTTATAAGGGGTGTAAATGTGGCTATTGTGTGTGTGGCCAATCTCTATGAAATAAGAAAATAATAAAGTAGGGATGAAATGGTGATGCAAGCTGTAAGGCATCTATATGCCTTGCCCACTCTAGCTTAGGACGAACCACAGTTCATTCCCCTGGCATCCCATGTGCCCCCCCCCAAGCCAGGAGCAACCCCTGAGCATTACCAGGTGTGGCCCTAAAAACAAAACAAAAGATAAATTAATGGGAAGCAGGTGTCAGGAGCTCGGGTAACCTCAGTAGTGGAAAGAAGTGGTATAGCTCTATATTGAAACCAGAGTCAAAAACATTGAAAACATGAGATCTAAACCATAAAACAAAATATGTATATTTGTGTATTATATTATTTATTATATTATCATATATAATGTATTTTGTATATTATATTATTGTTTATTATATTATATATAATGTGCCCGTCATAGTGAACAACTGTGAAGTAGATGGGAACTGTGGAGACTCTTGTGGAGAGAAGTTGATGGAGAGAAGTTGACACTGTGGTGAAATAGAAGCTAGAAAATTAAATGTTTAAAACTCAACTATCAAAAACTTTGTAAATCATATTTCTTCAACAAAATAATTCTTGAAAAGAAGTGGAAGATGAATATGGTAGAATCAGAGGCAGTGGAGATTGTCATTTAAGTAAACTCAGAAGGTTCCTTGGGATAAAATTAACAAGCTACATTCTCTATGAATATTAATAGAAGATGAAAGATTAAACAAGATTATTTATTAAATATAATAATCCATGAAAAACAAGTGACATAGGAAATCCATTCACATACAGATACATATAGTCTAGAAAAAGAGCAGACATTTTAAAACATATCACCTACCACTACAGAAAACACAAACTGAATATCACCAAAATGCTAAAATATCAACTCAAAAGTATAATGCACATATATGTTTATTGCAGAACTTACAACAATAGACTATATATAAAAACTATCCAAATGCCCAATATAAATGAATCAAGAAGCTGTGATATATGTGTGTGCATATGTGTGTGATATATGATATATAAATACATGCACACAATGAAATACTATGCAGCTCTAAGAAAGAAGAAAACCATGATTGGAACTAAGATATTCTGAGTTAAGTCAGTGAAAAGAAAAGTGATAGATATCAACTGGATCTCTCTGACACACAGCAAGGGTTCTGGAGCAATCGCACCATTGGTAGGGCATTTACTTGCTTTGCAAGAAGCTGATTCAGGTTCAGTCCCTGGCATCCCATATGGTCCCTCAAACATGCTAGGAGTAATTTCTGATCACAGAGTTAGGAGTAACCCCAGAGTGTTGTGGGGTGTATCCCAAAAAGAAAGCAAAAAGAAAATAAAGATACACCGCAAGGTAGCAACAAAGGGCCAAATGCAACACAATGGGAGAATGAATCCATACAACTGAGTTTATGGGGATGGGTTAAATAAAAGGGACTTTGAGGACCTTGGGAAAGGGAGGTAGATACATTGCTGATGGGTGTAGTGTTGTAATTATGTCACAGAAAACCTTTATTATTGGTATTTTACCATTATTATTAGTATCACTACCACAAATTTTCAATCATAAAAAGAAGGGAAAAAATTGCAAGCTGAAAACAACATTATTAGCCATCCTGTGAGTATAAAAGATCCTACCAAATTCACAAGTGCTGTTGTATTTAGCTAACCTGTTCTATATAAAGGAAGGGCGAGTTAAATATATAGATGTATATAATTTATATACACATACATACACTTATTTCCATTTTCATTTTTATACACCCTCCCATTAAGATTTCTGTGGGACTGGAGAGATAGCATGGAGGTATGGCTTTTGCCTTTCATGCAGAAGGTCGATGGTTCGAATCCCGGCATCCCATATGGTCCCCTGAGCCTGCCAGGAGCGATTTCTGAGCATAGAGTCAGGAGTAACCCCTGAGCGCTGCCTGGTGTGACCCAAAAACAAACAAACAAACAAAAAGATTCTGTGCTCTGGAAGCGTGAGGACATGAATACCAAATTGGCGTTTAGATGTAATTCTTCTTTTATCTTCTAATGAACAGGACCAGTGAGAGAGAAAACGGTACAAAAGAAAAATATTCTTTTGGACCACACATAATCTGACAACAATTTACCATTTTTTCCTAATAGTAAAATCTGATGATCAACTGAAATTTCTTTTGCCTTGCTATCAGAAAAATGATAATAACCCAACTCCCAAGATACTCCAGAACAAACTGTGGAGTCAAATAAGCAGTTTTATGAAAACTCATATCTATGCAAATGTACATGGTGTGTGTGTGTGTGTGTGTGTGTGTGTGTGTGTGTGTGTGTGTGTGTGTGTGTGTGTGTTTAAGAGAAGGCGAGACTGATTGATTCTTACCTTCCAATAAGTGAGAACTCTCCCACCACACCAAGGCGCCGCATGGCACTCAGGAGGCCTCTGACAGTCATGCCTTCGCAGAAGCACACCACCACCCTGGCCTTGGGAAGCCGCTCTCGAAGTTTGCGTAACAGTCTGTCAAAGCTCTTCTCTCCAGCATTGCTGTAGATTTTGTCTGAATGGGCGATGCAGAGACCTTCCTGGGCAGCCAGCTCTTTGAAAGCATCCATTCCACTTTCTCCATAATTCCCTGTCCAGAAACAAGCAGTAGATGTTCAAGGTAAGGTAGTGGCAGCGGCTCTTCCATGCTGGAAGAAGGACCCAAGAGTTCCCGAGAATGACAAAGGACAGTGTTGTTCAATAATCTGTAAGTATGACTAGGACCTAAGGAAGATATGAATGGATTAAAGAGAGTAATCAAATGTCATCAAATGTTCAACTCTGTGCAAAATAGTCAGAAACTATCTGAGCTATAATGTCTGCAGGGAAGCAAGTTTTGAGAAATGAGGTGCCCTATTTTACAAGTATGATTAATAGTGGTTGTCCCAGATTTTTAACAATGTGGGAGAGATCAGCACACTGAGGTGGCAAGTTCAACCAGCACAGTGAAAAGGCTTGTCTCTTGGAGAGCTTACTTTTGCTGGCAGTCAGAATAAGAGGGAGCCATCAAGGTGATAGGTGGACCTGCAATATTTCTATGAAGAGTGAGAAAAGCTAAGGGAACACCTTGACCAGGTCAGTAAAAAGCAGGTCAAAATAAGTGACAGAAAGACTGGAGCAATAGCTGAGCGGTAGGGCATTTACCTTGCACATGGCTGACCCACGAAGGACCTGGGTTCTATCCCCAGTGTCCTATATGATCCCCTAAGCGAGGAGCAATTTCAGAGCACATAGCTAAGAGTAACCCCTGAGTGTCATCGGGTGTGGACCAAAAACAAAAAAAAAAAAGTGACAGTCTTTAGCCAAAATCCAATACTTCATCAGAAATTCAATCCTCTAATGAGGTCTATTAGGAAAGATTGACCCATATGTACCAGTAGTATCATTTATACAATAACATATAGCAAAAGCAAAGAACTCATACAAGGCCATATACTTCTTTGGCCATAGTTTTGACCTGTCAAAGTAAATCTTTTCAACATCTCTGATGAGTATGCCAAGTATCCCAGTCTAACTTCCTTTACCCACCACACACATTTTTCATATTGGGATCACAGTCACTAGTGTTTGGGTGCCACCAAAGATCACTCCATTGTGCATAGAGACCATGGGGTCATAGAGCCTGGGGTCTCATTCCTGCCTGGTATGAGCTTTGTCCCTTGATCTACATTCCCAGTCCTGATTTATTAATTCTTCTCTTTATGCATTTTACAACTCACATATTCTATAGCTACAGTCCAATATTTTCTCAGCATTCTATAAACTTCACATCTATTCATCTAATTTTCCAATTCCTCCTCTCATGTTTTTTATAATCTCAGCTTAACCTATCTTCATAACTATTTCCTTACAGTCCTTTAGCTGTCTTATGCATTATTCCCTGCTTTCTTTCCTTTTATTGTCTTAGTTGTTTGCTCTTTCTGGTGCCCAGGATTTAATTGAATCTCATCCATGAGAGTCAAGCATTTACTACCACTGACTGAGTCATATCCACAGTTACACTTTGTATTTTTGTACTATTGGTATTTACAGCTTTTCACAAAACCAAATCCTAGTTAAATTCAATCATTCTCTATTCTAAATCTATATCTGAGCACTTAAACATGACTAAAAAGTAAAATCACAACCTCACTGTTTTTGTTAAAAATTCATGAGCATACATATTAAAGGTCACATTCAATAATGCCAGGATATTAGACTACAGCTCCCATGTAAATTATTTTTCTATATTAACATGATTAATATATAATTCATATCTCCAAAATACTTATACCACCACTATGCCTTTCTCTAGATAAATTTTCACTTTGTATATTGATAGGAAGACAAAAACCATCAAACAAAAGCTAATTCGACCATATACACATCTAACATCTGAAAATTCTTAATCATCATTTATATTCTCTAAAATTTATTCTTTAAAGTTTCAAGTGTTCTGTCTTAAAGGAAGTCAGTTCCTACTTATTAACATTAGGTTCTGCCACTTTCAAATCTTATAAAATCAATTAGTCTATCTTCTTATGGAGTTCATCAAAAAAAAAAAGAAAAAAAATCCTAGGACTGTGCAACTTAATTACCACCTCATTCACAAAACTTATGGCAATAGCTTCTAAGGCCAATGTATTTGTTTCACTATCTTTCATTCTTAATTCCAGAACTTTATAGCCTTCTATTATCAAAGCATTCTTTTATCAAGGTTACCACTCATTTAACTGTAGTTATATCTCAGGATCTGTCTTCATCAATCACTAAATTGCATTAAGCAGTGGCTACACTGTCCTAGAGATATTTTGTTCTCTTGATATTTTGACACACCCTGTTTTGGTTTCCCCATCACTTACAAACAGTTTCTATTGCTAGATTGTCCTTTTCTGTTTAAATGGCATGCCATTTAATATGGTCCTCAGAAAACTCTTTCCTTGATATACTGACTTCTAAATTTCATATCCAGTCACATTTCTTCAAAGACCATTTTAATATCATGTGAATTTCAAATATAGTTCTTACAACAAAGAATAAATATACTCTCTTACCTGACACATCCATTTACAGATATCTCCACTCTAATATATCTAAAGCAGAATTTTCAGTGTTGGAGAGATAGTATAGAGGACAAGATACTTATTTTGTATGCAGCCACGCTGAATTTGATCACCTACTAGGATCACATATGTTCTCCAAGCCCTATGAAATGTGATTCTAAACAGATCAGGAGTGAAACCCTCAGCGCTGCTAGGTGTGGCCCTAAGACCAAATAATAACTAAAAAAATTAATAATAATGATAAGCTCCCTTCTTCACATTGCAATTTTCCCATTCCTACTTATCCTGATAGTATCTAATGCCATTACTCATAAAATTTAAGAACTATTTTGATTTTTTCCAATATTCCACATACATTCTGTAGACTGTCTCCTAGATTATATTATCTTAATACTTTCTCTTTAATTGATTTCTTTTTTTAATTAAAATGAGTTTATTTTTCACAGGAATATTTTTGTCTCCTCACCACATTCATGTCTTGAAATCACCACTATTATATTCTACCAAGCATACCACACATGAATTAAACCAAACAAAGAGTGGAGTTCATCTGGGAAAATTAAAGACTCTTTGTCCAAGACCTTGGCCATGGACATTGGAAAAAAAAATAGACATACTATGGAAAGTTCTCTATTACAAAAAGAAAATCAGACCAATTGCTACAGACATAAGATAGGACAGAATTTTTTAAAGAAACTGTTTATTTAAAGATACTTAGATACTTTCTCCATTACCAGATATCTTGACTAGTTACCTTGTCAGTCAACAGAAGCACTTCTTCACCTAATTGACTTTTGACTTTAGAAGCATATTCACATTGTTTTTCTCTTTTTTGGGGTGTGGGCACACCCGGTGATGTTCAGGATTTACTCCTGGCTATGTGCTCTGAAATCGCTCCTGGCTTGTGGGACCATATGGGATGCCAGGTATTGAACTGTGGTCCATCCTAGGTCAGCCACATTCAAGACAAATGTCCTACCTCTGCGCCACCATTCCACCCCCTCACATTGTTTTTTTCTTTTCTTGCTGTATTTTTCCTTTAATGTCTTCTAAGGACTGGTTCATTTGATTATTTAGAGTTATTTTTTTATATTTTTGAAGGATTTCGACCATTGGGAATTGATGTTGATAGTCTTGAGCCTTTTCTAATTTGATTTAAATTTTGTAGGTTTTTAGCTGGAGCATCGCTATAAATTTTTATTAGCTTTATTTCAGTTATTTCATTACCAAAATCATGTTCATCATTCTCTTCATCATCATCATTATCTTCATCTTCAACCATGGCAAGTTTTACTTTTTTCTGAGCAAGCTTGCCAGGGGCAAAAAAATCTCCAGATATACTTAAGAGTTTCAAAGCATATTTTCATCTTCTGATTCTACATATCCCTTTCTAGGTACCACATTCTAGCCACTAATATGACTATGCATAGGTCCTGAACCATACTTCAATCATAAAATAGAGGTTCTATTAACTCAGAGCCCCAAGATAAACCAGGGGTAGTATAAACACTTTCATAGTTGATACTTTTTTATTACTTATTTTGTTGGGGTGGCACACTGACTGTGTGCTCAAGTATTACTCCTGGCAATGCTCAGGTGACCATCTAGGGCGAAAGACATCAAATCTTAATTTCCTGGTGCTGGTGTGATGGCATAGTGGCAGGGCATTTTCCCTGCATGTGACTGACCCAGGACAGATTTGATCCCCCAGCTTCCTCATATGGTCCCCCAAGCCAGGAGCAATTTCTGAGTGCATAGCCAGGAATAACCCCTGAGTGTGGTTCAAAATTTTAAAAAATCTTAATCTCCCATATGCAAAGCAAGTAATTTATCCAGTGCAATTTCTATGGCCCCTGCCAATATTAATTTAATTTGTCTGTAATCATAATCCATCGCCTCTGCTACAACAATGTAAAATTCAACATTTCTACCAGCACTAAACTACATTATGAGCAGATGCTAAACATTATGAGATTCATCATGTGCCCATCTCTTAAACTATTAATTGATGCTTATTTTTCATAGTTATGAGTGAAAGATAATTTCTAGGGCCTCAGGAGTTCATGTCCATATCCAGCAAATCTTTCACTGGTGATGTCATGTACTTAGGTGGAAGAGAATGTGGACAGATATATAAGCCTACTAGTGGAGAAGAATATAGCACAGGATGAAATCACAACCTTCACAACCCTAAATCTATTTCTAAAACTATAGATGATTCTTTTGCAGATTATTGCTGAGACAATTGCCCTAGCACCTAGATTATCTGTTTGCTTCCATTCATTTCTAATGATTCATTCCACCACAGGCCAATAGAACAGTCTGTTATAGTATAAATCACATTATATCACTGCTCTATAGAAAGGTTTTTTACATTACAATATTGGAATAATACTCTCAAACTAAGAATAATTCCAAAACTATTTTTGTCAGGATGCCACGTTGTGCATATCTTGTGCCTTTCAATTTGTCCAATCCCATACCTGCCTGGTAAGTCTCATCTCTCTCTTACCTACTCATCTGGCCTTCTTTCCCTTACTATATCATCCTAAACCCTCTCTCATGTCTCTGTGCTAGCTTTTTTCATTACCTGAAAACATTCTCTTCTACAGATGTTCATGTTATATTTCAACTTAAATACTGACACCTCTTAAAAACCTTTCATGATTAGTTAGCTAGAATGAACTTTCCAGTAAATCCAAATCCTCCATTTATTTTTTATTGATACACATTGTTTTCTTAATTAAATCAATGAGTCCTATTGTTGGTAGGGGGATGGTGAGGACCCTCTGAGCTCGAGCCAGCTCCGACAACCCCTATGGTCTGGCAGGTCTGAAGGTTGCAGGTTGAAGGCAGAGAGATTCACAAAGCAGTCAGATGAAGTTCCAAGAGTTAGCCAGCTTTATTTCACAGTCCCTACCGCCATGCACACCTCCTCACATGGCCTCTTATATTAAGCCTTTTCCTAGCAGCTACGTCTTTACTCCTGGTTCTCTCAGCCTTTGTCTCCCTTTCAGCTGCTTTTTCCAGGCTTCCTAGTTGACTAACTCCCTTTGGTGAAGCTACTGCTGCTGCTGCTTTGACGATGCTCAATTGCTAATGCTGAATCTGATATTGAATTGATGATAATGAATCTGATGCTGAATATCTGATGATGATACCTCTCCTACACTTCTCTCTCTAACTCTCCTTTTTATCCTGTCTCTCTCCCCCATGTAGACTCCTCTACATGCCCATTCTATGTGTGTGCAATTCTGATCATTCAAGTGGGATAAATAAGAAGTTGAGGGAGCCACACATATATCTGAGAATAACTTTTATTTATTTCCAGTTAGAAATTATGCACTATGAAAATTATTTCCATGATATGTTTAATAACATGACCTTAAACTGATCCATCAGGGGCTCTGACCCTGTTCCCTCTTTGATGCTCCTCTTATAATCTCTTGTCTATGACCTCCTGTCTATGACCACTTCCTGGGTCCTGCAGATGATGTAGAAAGGTCCACCACCCTTCTTTCAACCCCAACTGGCATGAATACAGCATTCATGCAACAATTCCATCCCTTCACCCCATTTACTCTAAGGTTTGGTAGGCCTGATATTATTCCTCAAGTATCTCTAAAATAAATCTACTGTGAAAACAGAAATATTAGATACTCACCTGCATGGCTAGTGAAATAACATTTCAACAGTGCAGATATTGTTATATTAACAGATTATCAGGAGTAACCACTTGGAAAAGATAGCAAATCAGATAAAATCGCAGATATTTGGGAATCTGAAGCTCAAATCACAGCACTTACAAATCTTTAAGGACAATGTTGGAACAACAGAATTTGCATGCAATGGCATAAGGGGGGGGGGAAACCCTGGCGAACCATGAAGTTCAGATAAAGCACCGAGCCTCACTGATAAGGACTCAAATCAATGCTGCATGTGATGGTCATGGAAATAAAGCAAGCACTTGAAGGAAAATTCAACCAAGTGAAAAATGAACTCATTTAGGGAATCACAGTCAATCCGAGTGGAATTGAAGGAGTTAAAGATTGCAATAGTAAATCAAAGCAAGAGAATTTAACGTATGGGAGACATGGTCATCCTTCACTAATGCTGAAGAAAAAATATTAGCAATAACCAATAACAAAATGATAAACTAAAAAAAAGAAATTCCTGAATGAAAAAGAATGCAATATTTGTGATAGATAACAGCAAGAGGAGTAATATTTGAATCATCAGATTACCAGAATGAGTGGAAAAAGAGAAAGGAAAGAACAGTTAGCAGAGTAAAAGATGGAAAACAATTATATGAGCCAATGACAAACAAAAAGGCTGGGCAGTCATATTTATATCAGATCATTTTCCATTCAATATAAAGGAAGTAATTAGAGCAGTGATTGATACTACTTAT
>PVKC010027491.1:0-15754 GCA_004027635.1 Crocidura indochinensis | reverse complement strand
GCAGTAAGGCAGGCACCTTACCTCCAGCGCCACCGCCCGGCCCCCATTCAAGGTTTTTTATAACAACATCTGGAAGCAATCCTCTACCAGGGAAGACCCTACCGCTGCTCTGACATCTATCTACTCAAAAGAGACTTCCCTTAACACTAAGACTTAAGAACATCAACGACCTGTGTACTGGACAGGGCTTTCTGCATTGCCCTTTAATTGTGAGGTGAAACTAGAGGATGCTCCACATCCTGACTTCAATGTAGGATATGCAGATTCTGGGATCGTTAATATAGAAACATGTTACCAACAACAGAGACTGTGTGAAAAATAAACATTGTTGGCACTACAGACAATGACGTGGATTGGACAAACTAGTTTGCCTGGAGCCTAGAGTTGGTCTTATGCCAGGAAACTTCAGGGATAGGGTCTCCTTGTATTTAGGCCAAGGTTTTTCCTTCCCATGTCCCCCATATTTTGGTGGGCCTATGCAAACTATTATTACCACCACTCTAACTCTGTTTTCACTGTGCTCCTTTGACTCTTATCATTAAAAAGAAAAACCCACTTTTGAGGTTAACTTAAACTAATATGCATGTGCATGGAAATGTAAAAAAATACTATGCCTTCAATGTTTAAGGAGTTACATAAGTTTTATGGCTTTAGATTGCTTGATGTGCTGCTAAGATATATTATGTATTACAATCTGGGGACTTGAGGGACAAAGTAATTGTACATGGCTTCTGTTTTATTTTTCTTAATGTTCTTAGGCTGAAAGTTCAAAGTTAAGATATCAGCAAGGGGACTTCTGTGAATTCTGTTTATGGGTGATTGTCCTTCCACTGTAACTTTACCTTGTCCTCTTTCTTTGCATCTTCGTTCTCATAATTAAAAATAAAAAATTTAATTAAAAAATGAAAGAAAAAATTTTGTTTTGTTTTTGGGTCACACATGGCAGCACTCTGGGGTTACTACTGGCTCTATGCTCAGAAATTGCTTCTGGTAGGCTTGGGGGACCATATGGCATGACAGGATTCGAACCACCATCCTTCTGCATGAAAGGCAAACACCTTACCTCCATGTAATCTCTCTGACCCTAGATGTAGTAAATCTTATAATGTGAGATTTTGTTGCTATTTTTAATAGATAATTTATTTGACTTAATAGAATATAGTCAAAATAAATAAAAATGATTATGAATGAGAGCCCTTAGTTTGGTAATCAGGCTTCTTTAATTTCTATCTGGATATATTCTCTCATGTATTTAAGAGGTTTAGTTGAAAACTGAAAGAAAGGGTCCCCATTTTGAAAATAGTTAAATACTAACAACTTCAGAAATTTGTTTTAACCACTATTCTGATTGTATCTGTGCTTGGTCTAAGTAAACATGACAAAAGTATTAGTGATATAAAGCAAAAATATATGGAAATTATATGTGAACTAAAAGTTCATACACTACCATATTAAAATTTTCACTAAGTATTAAAATTATAAAGGTAGTACAATTATATTTGATTCATAAATTTACATATGCATATAATTATATTTTGTCCAAATATGTCAGAAAATATTGCAGTGATCTTGATTGAGAACTTTAAAACTTGATTAAATTGGTAGTAAATCATGGAAAATATTCAGTGGGCTGACGCTTTAGGCATTTGGTGTAGAAAAAAATTTTAATTAATGTGTCTATTACCAAGAAAATTGTGGGTTTTCTAAAAAAACTTGGAATTCAATACTCAATGAAGAGTGCTAAATGTTATTACCACTATTTCCATTTGTCATATATCTCTACTTACAAATTATTATTGAAATGTGTTTAAATAATTTTGGTAAGTATTTTAAAAGGTCTAATTTAGCAAAACATGCCTCTTTTTACTAAGAAAAAAGTTAACAATTTTTACAACATATATTACACCATAAGCAATTACTCTGAAAGTGATTTTTTTATTTTTGGCCACACCCGGTGACACTCAGGGGTTATTCCCCAGTTCGTCCTAGGTCAGCTGCGTGCAAGGCAAACACCTACTCCTGTGCCACTGCTCAGGCTCCTCTGAAAGTAATTCTTTTTTTTTGGGGTGGGGGAGGGGGGTCACACCCGGCAGTGCTCAGGGGTTACTCCTGGCTCCATGCTCAGAAATTGCTCCTGGCAGGCACGGGGGACCATATGGGGCACCTGGATTCGAACCGATGACCTTTTGCATGAAAGGCAAACGCCTTACCTCCATGCTATCTCCCGGGCCCCTGAAAGTAATTCTTATATGATGGGCTGTTCTGATGCTTAGCAAATAGTGCTTAGAGGACCCGGCCTACTACCAGAGAGTGTTGGTTGGTAATTCAATGAAAGGCCTAAGGAAATGCTGTTGCTTAATGTTGGGGACCTCAGGGCCACCCTTGCAAGCCTGAGCTCTACCAATGCCTTATTTAGTGATAATGGTGGAAGGATTGCGGAGGAAGATTTTGGGTAAGGCATATGCTGGGGATATGCTGGAAATGTAAACTGTCTCTCTTCTAAGAGTGATTTTTCAGCTGTTTAATGCTTGATTTTGAAAGTGTAGTGCTCCCAAGTTGTGCAGTGCAGAGAATTGCCTAGGCCACTTAGAGGTGCTCAGGTGACCATTTTGTTCTAGGGAACAATTTAACAATTACCATCAGTCAGTGCTCAGGGATTTTTCATGGCTCGATGCTCAGGGATCATTCATGGTGTAGTTCAAGGGATCAATATAGGGTGCTGAAGATTGAATCCAGGGGGTCATGTGTAAGGCAAATAAATACTCCACTTATTGTACTAAGAGAGAGAAAAAATTAAACTAAATTTTGCCCCTATGATATTTTATTTTCGTAAGTGCACAATCAGGCTGGTCATTAAAGTTCGGATTCTAACTGAAAAGCAATAGTACTTGATTTTTTTTTTGAGATCTTGTTTGATGGTTCTGGCAGGAAGGTCAGCTACATGTTCACTCTCTAAAGAAAAGATTGGTCTCTAGGAAGGCTGAAGTGGGCAGCTGCAGGAAGGAGGCTCATGGAGCCCTGAGGGCTGAAGGGAATGTCCACCTCTCTAGCTAGAAGAGTATCAGTATGATGACAGATGTTGCTGCTATATCACCTTCACACCCAATGCTTTTCCTAATGTCATATTTCTGTTATAAAATTCTCTCAAGAGTCAAAGCATTGAGCATAATTAAGGGTCTACATAATATACATAATGTACTCCTCCATAAAAATGAAGCCCACCCCAATTACATTTTAGTGTACATAGAAAAGTTTACCCATCTCTTGATTATCTATTTTAGAATATCTCTCACACATATATTCTAATATATACATATATAAAATTACAACATAATGTAGAAAAGCATAATTCCTTCAAATATCAGTTGCTTGTTTTCAACATTATATTTACTGATTTCAATTAATGCATAAGAAACTCAGTAAATACATAAATCATGGTTGTGTCTGATGCAAATGTTTAAATTGTTTAATAGCCAGGACTTCCTAAAGTCGAATAGGTGTGGACTTGAAATTATTGAGTGTTAATATTTATATTTGATAGAAAAAGTAATTTGTAATACCAATTTTAGTACAATTTGAAAAGGTGACTGCCTTTTCTCTCATCTCCCTAGAGATTAGAGCTTCTCTGAGCAGTAGTTGAATTTATTTCTCTATAACCAACCACGTATAAACAAATTATATTGAATGAAATGAGTCAGAAGGAAAGGGACAGACAAGGAATAATCTGACTCATTTGTGGGATATAAAAAAAATGTAAGGTAGTATGGTAATAATATCCAGAGACAATAAAGAAGAGGGTTAGGAAGACCAATCTATGAAGTTCACCACAAATAGTGGAGCAGTGTAGTTAGGGTAGAGAAGGGACCACTATGACAATGGTAGTTGGAATTTAACACTCTGTACAAGAACTGGTTGCTAAAAGTACATAAAGTGATATGCATGGTACTCCTTCAGTAATAATAGTGCTAACCAGTGTCTGATCAACTCTTCACTCCAATGCCATATTGCCTTCATTTAAATTTGCTGCTGGTGAATCCTGAT
The DNA here is from genome assembly GCA_004027635.1 of Crocidura indochinensis. Lineage (NCBI taxonomy): Eukaryota > Metazoa > Chordata > Mammalia > Eulipotyphla > Soricidae > Crocidura > Crocidura indochinensis. Next base: position 11,713 of record PVKC010027491.1, on the reverse strand, counting down.
ATACTTACGTATATTTAAAGATAATTACTTTAAGAGTTGTTATTTTGTCTCTTTAAATTGAACACGAAATCAGAAGGCTCAACATGTTTTAAAACAGAAAATGCTTATGGTGGTAGATTTTGATATATGATCATTAATTAGATAATAGGCTAGATTAGCATCTATATTTTATTAACTAATTAATTAATTTTTATAGGGATCTTCCTTGTATGCTCTGGAAATCTGGTGTTCACTCCAGGTGGTACCCTACCCTGTAGTGCTGTCTGACTATAGGACATTGTCTGGCAATGTTGAGGAGAAATGTGGGGATCAAACTTGGGACATTCTACATGCAAGGAATATGGTCTATCTACCTTCCTAGCTCTTTATTTTTTTTAGAAGGTTTCATTCTTCTGCATAAATGTGATAAGTAAAAGAGAAGGACTATTACTTAAATTTTTGGTATGAGTTTTGTCTGCATGCTTTTAATTATTGTCCAATACCCATAGTTTTGTTATTATTATTACAGTGTTAAAACTATTTAAAATATGAACACTGAAGCAAAGAGAGCATAAGACCTATTCTATTTACATACTTGGTTAGTATTGCATCAGTACTTAAACAAAATTGTCTCTTTCTAAGAGTTTATAGCATTTTGCATCTAGAAATTAAATGTGCAAACAAGTTTGCATATTGAAAAAGAGGACTATATACAAATCAAAATTTTACTAAAATGTATATATATATTTAAATTTTATTGAAATCATTGTGATTTACAAGTCCTACATAGATGGATTTCAGGCATATAAAGAATCAGGGCCAAGTCTACTACCAGTGTCCACCTTCCTCCACTAATGTTCTCCAAGTGCAACACATACCATCCCACTTCTCCCCAGCCTGCCAGCCTATTTTAAATTTAGGTTGTTAGAGTTTAGGGTCTCTTGTTTCATTGTTGTTGCCTTTGGCTCAGATATTTAAATCTGTCCTTTTTTTTCCTTTTGGTATTTGGGTCACACCATACAGCGCTCAGGCGTTAATCCTGGCTCTATGCCTCAGAAATCACTCCTGGTAGGCTCGGGGGACTATATGGGATGCCGGGATTCGAACCACTGTCCTTCTGCATCTAAGGCAAACACCTTACCACTGTGCTATCTCTCCGACCCCTAATTCTGTCCTTTTTTTTAAACACTACCAATGCACCTGATACCCACTTGGCCCCTGGCCCCTGACCCCTGGCCCCTATTCTTTCATTGTGTTGCTCCTCTTCCACTCAGTTTTCCTCCTTCTTATCACTAAACTCGGGATATTTTAATAACATATTGACTATTATTACTAATAGAACAGATATTTGGAGTTGGCAAGATAGTGAAGGGATTGAGGATCTAGCTTTGCATGTAGTTGATTGATTCTGCTTTAATTCCTGTCACTGCATATAATCCCCCAAGTATCTCCAAGAGAGTTTCCTGAACACAGAGTCCTTGATATTTGGGGGTAACATCCACCCCCACAAATAGTTACTTTGAGTTAATGCAATAAATGTAAGATTTGCTATGCTTCCTATTTCCACCTTGTTTTCTCTTTTTCTATTTCTCTTCTAATTACAAGAAGTCCCAGCAATTTCATCTTTATTCCCTTTGTCACTGGTTTCTGCTGTGACCACAGCCACTTCACTTACCACAGTTTTCCTCATCGGCCTGATTCCCACAGTTGTCCACACCGTTGCAGTGAAGATGCTGAGGCAAGCACTTGGTCATGTTCCCACAGGGGAAGTAGCCGAGAGAGCACCGGCCATCCTGTCCACTTCCTTGGGCAACTGTGATGAGGAGAGAGGAGTGAGAATGAATACAAAGGCCTTGCAAAATGTGCTTTTCTTCTAATGCTCTGGAAACATTTGGTCTTCTCATCTTGGCATATGCAACCTTCCATATGGTTTCTCACCCTGGGTTATTTCCGTATTCTAGCTACTGTAAATAGCGTTGCAATGACCATAGGAGTGCAGAGGGCATATTTTTATAGTGCTTTAATAAATATAAATTTAAAATAAAAATTACCTATATAAAACTTTAAGGATGTCTGAAGTATCCAAATAATAATAATTATGCTGTTTATTATCTGTTTTTGTGTTTTGTTTTTGGGCTACACTCAGTTGTATTCAGGGATCACTCCTGGCTTTTTGCTCAGGGTCACTATAGTCAATACTCAGGATACCATATAGGTGCTAGGGACTGAATCCAGGTTAATGATCTGTAAGGCAAATACCCACTGTTTTATCAGCAGAGCCCACTAATTAGTTCCAAATTTGAAATTAGTTCAAATTTTTATGCTATGATTCAACAGATACATTTAAATCATGAATAGTAATTTTCAAAGATAATTTAAATTGTTTTAGATACTCTCAAACTTAACAGCTGAAAATAAAGAATAAGGAATGTTTTTCTTCTTCCTTAATCATTTGAGGAATTTCCTAAACAAATGCTCCATCAGCCCCGAAAATCTAGATTACATGTATTTCCCCCATAGCTAAAAAGAACTATTAAAATCAGGAAAACAGCACTAATGCCCAACTACTATATGAATATATATACATTTATATACATATATATACACACATATATATGTATGCTAGAACCTATTCATGTTTTACATATCACCCCCTCCAAAAGTTCTTCATAGAGAAAGGAGATAGTTCACAATACTTTTGAATTTAGTAATTTATTTACTTTTGGAACAATTTAGAACTGTTGCTTTTGTTCTAACAGTTTAGAACTATTGCTTCAATGACCCTAAAAAAATCAGAAAATTTTAAATGAGCTGTTTTGTAAAATATTCCCATTTTGATGTTTTATCACATTTCATTTTGGGTTGTGTAACTGACAAGAAGTTCACGAAAGTGCTGTTCATAGGTTTCTTAATTGAGATGATATCACCCAAGTTTCTTCTCTGTAAATTTAGCCTTATCATTAGTAAGCATTATGTGGAAGGGTACTGTGAAGCTACGTAAAAATCTTAGGATTCATCAGAATGTTAAGTTATTTAAATTTATATGTAAACATAATTTCTTATCTCACTCAGTGATTACAATCTACATATTTAATTTTGGTATTTAAATGGTCCAAGATTCATCCAATGAGAATTATTGTCACATAAGTTTGATATCCTTCTGATATTTCCCCACATCATGTATGAGCCCTTTAGAGTTGGTGTGTTGACATATTCATACATGAGATAGGTCAATATCATAAAGGACAAAGTAACAGCAAGAGAATGGAGCATTTTAAGCATTTAAAATTTATTTTAAAATTTAACATAATTAGTCTTAAAGATAATAACAAGCTCTTTTAAGATACTAAGAAGAAGCCCGGGAGATAGCATGGAGGTAAGGCGTTTGCCTTTCATGCAAAAAGGTCATCGGTTCGAATCCTGGTGCCCCATATGGTCCCCCGTGCCTGCCAGGAGCAATTTCTGAGCATGGAGCCAGGAGTAACCCCTGAGCACTGCCGGGTGTGACCCCAAAACACACATACACACAAAACAAACAAACAAACAAAAGATACTAAGAAAAATTAAGAAAATATAATTTAGTTTATTATATCAAACTTACATCATAAGGAAAGCATAAGGTTTATAAATAGATATATTTCTTTCTTTTTGTTTATATTTGTTTTTTATTTTTTTTTGTTTTTTTGTTTTTGGGCCATACCCAGTGATGCTCAGGGGTTACTCCTGGCTATGCGCTCAGAAGTTGCTCCTGGCTTGGGGGACCATATGAGTAACTGGGGGTCCGTCCTAGGCTAGCGCAGGCAAGGCAGGCACCTTACCTCCAGTGCCACTGCCCGGCCCCCAATTTTTTTTGTTTTGTTTTTGGGTCACACCCAGCAACACTCAGGGGTTACTCCTGGCTCTATGCTCAGAAACTGCTCCTGGAACACTCAGGAGACCATATGGGATGCCGGGATTCTAACCAATGACCTTCTGCATGAAAGGCAAAATGCCTTCCCTCCATGCTATCTCTTCCGCCCCTATTTGTTTTGTGTTTTGGGGTACATCAGGACCCAGTGGATGTATTTATACACCTACTTTTTATATAGATTTTTGAGCAAATAATTGCTATATTAAGGGTATTTGAATGTAATTCAGCACTGGAAATTTGTAAACTACTGAGATCAGGAAAAAAAATAGGCTCAGAACTTTGTTGATATCCTTAATAGAGGGACAAAGAGGTCATACAGTGGTTACAGCACTTGCCTAGCCTATGTCCAAACCAGGTTCAGGGACTAGAAGGAAAGTACAGCAGGAAAGGTGCTTGAATTGCACACAGCTGACCTACGTTCAATCTCCTGCATCCGGTCTTATATCCTATCCCTGAGCACTGCCAGGAGTGCATCCTGAGTGCAGAGCCAGTAGTAATTCCTGAGCAGCACCAGGTGTGGCCCCAAAACAAAGAGAAGCAAGAAACAAACCAGATTCAATCCTAAGAACATTTTTACATCTTTTTGAGTATCACTGGGTGCAGACACTGTGCCCTGAATACTGCTGGTGTAGCCTGGGAAACCCTCAACATCACAGGCCTGAGCAGCAACCCCATCTTTGAAATGCAGATCTGGTTGTCTGGGAATTACCCATTTTAGGCCACCTGAGATTGTCATCGGAGTGTCCTCCTTGTCTTATAAAATCCCACATCCCAGGGGCCGGAGAGATAGCATGGAGGCAACGCATTCGCCTTTCATGCAGAAGGTCATTGGTTCAAATCCCGGCATCCCATATGGTCCCCCGACCCTCCAGGAGCGATTTCTGAGCGTGGAGCCAGAAGTAACCCCTGAGCACTGCCAGGTGTGACCCAAAAACCAAAAAAAAAAAAAAAAAAAAGAAAAATCCCATATCCCACAAAAGAGTCCAGGAGTGTCATCCAGTGGATGACAATGACCATGTAGCAATGATTGGACATTTGGCTCAAATAACACGGAATTCATTATAACTTATAGTTTATATAAAGACATCTTGTTATTAATACTACCTGAAATTAAAATTTTGTGATTACTATGTTTGAGTACGTTTATGTAGTACAAAGTTGCTCATAATTTAAGGAAGTTCTTAATATGGAGGAAGCTTTTGAGCAGTGCTCAGGAGGCCCAGGAGTCAATTTCTGTGATGCTTGCTTAACTGGGTCACATGGCTCACTGCTAAGGATTGAATATTCAGCACTGGTTGGGACGAGTACCACCAAAAGCACCTGGTGGTGCTTGGGGCCATGAAATGCTGGAAGTAAAAGTTGGGTCCTTGTACATGGAAGCCATATGCCTCTAACCCCTGACTATTTCCCTAGCCCTTAAATGTATTACTTTTTTTTTAATTTTTTACTTTTTTAATAAATACCCTAACAGAAAAAGTTACTCTAAAGTATAAGAATGCACATAAATAATGCAACTAAAAATCTGAAACAACTTGAAAGAAAATAATCATTTTAATGGTAGTAGCAGAAATGCTTTTGATAAAGCACTTACATTTTTCCTTCTCCTGGAGATCCTTTGATATTAAGTGGGTGGAAAAACAAAAGTCACATATCTTGATTGCCAAGTGAGGCCCAAGTGCTGAATGAAGATAAGTGGATTTCCTTTTTCTTAAGAATGACTCACTGTCATTCTCCTATGTCTAAAAGAATATGTGTATATGTTTTATATGCATTTCATGGGGTCTGTGTTAACTCATGCAGAGGAAAAAAATGCCCTAGATTTTGTACAGTTATTGACAGCTTCTCTTTGTCTTATGTAGGTCCCAGTAAATCAAAGGGTCAAAAGGTGGAGTGTAAAAGTACAGTTTATTATATTTGGAGTCCTTAATAGAAACACACAAGTATTTATAGTTGTGTCTAGAAGATTCACAAAAAAACCAACTCAGTGAAATTTTAGTCTTCATTCTATAAGATCACTAAATGTTAATCTAGAAAATGTTTAATATATTGTCCTGGAATTAATGTAATTACTACATTAAAAGCAATTTTACTTGCTTCAATTTAAAATAAAAAGGAGAAATAGAATTGCTAGATTTAACTGCAACTTTTATAGTGTTTCTTTTATAGCAAGGACTTGTATAAGCACTAAGATAAGAGTTTCCTTAGATCTACGTATTCTCAGAATTTAAAATCCCTTTATAATTTGTAGAAAATACGTAACCTCTCATTTTCTTAGAAAGCAACTCATGGTCTCAAAATATTTTGTAGTATTCTAAAATACTTTATAGGAAATAATAATCTCCAAACCAAATAACAGCCATACTCCCTAAACCCGACAAATAAATTCAAACCTTTTTACATTTATTTTTTTATTTTTATTTTTATTTATTTATTTTTTGGGTCACACCTGACAGTGCTCAGGGGTTACTCCTGGCTCCATGCTCAGAAATTGCTCCTGGCAGGCATGGGGGACCATATGGGGCACCGGGATTCGAACTGATGACCTTTTGCATGAAAGGCAAACGTCTTGCCTCCATGCTATCTCCCGGGCCCCAATTTTACATTTATTTTTAAAAATAACTCTTGAGGCCAGAAAGCTAGAGTGCATACTTTTCATAGAGTATATGCTAGTGCCTACCTATACCACAAGATCCTGAGAACACTGAGACAGAGTAACTTCTGCTGGGTGTGGCTCCCCCTAAAATTATATATAACTTATATTTTAAGTTATGTTTATCAATAACTATTCCATGTTTTAAGGACAAAATAAGTGAAAATACAATCATAACAGAGTAAATTGGATAAATTATGTAGTACAATGTTGGAATTGCATAGTAATTTATATATCAAAAATTATTGAAAGATCATTTATAAGATCAAAAATTTAAGGTGAAGTAGAAATATATTTAAAAATATAAGGTACTCATTAAACTATAGAAAGTATGTAGAAGGGCTATTCTGTTCGATATTATCTGCATAAAATACAGGGCACATATTACTTGATGAAATTTGCATATGTCAACAATAAATTGTAACAGTGGTTATCTTTAGGAATGATATCATGCTGTGCCACTGCTCTGGTCATGATATCAGTAATAACTGAAGAAAGAGGAGAATTTATGTGTATCTTTTTTTTTTTTTTTTTTAGTTTTTGGGCCACACCTGACAGCACTCAGGGGTTAATTCAGGCTTTGCACTCAGAAATTACTCTTGGCAGGCTGGGACACCAGATGGGATGCCTGGAATTGAACCCTTGTCAGCCATGTGCAAGGCAAATGCTTTACCCACTTTGCTCAAGTCCTAATAGAATTCCTATTCCTTTTTTGTTTGTTTGTTTGTTTGTTTGTTTTTGGAGGGGCACACCTGGTGACGCTCAGGGGTTTCTTCTGGCTATATGCTCAGAAATCGCTCCTGGCTTGGGGGACCAAATGGGATGCCCGGTATCAAACCGAGGTCCGTCCTAGGTTGGCGCATGCAAGGCAGATGCCTTACGGCTTGTCCACTGCTCTGGCCCCAGAGTTCCTATTTTTTTTGTTTTTGTTTTGTTTTTTGGGGGTCACACCCGGCAGCGCTCAGGGGTTACTCCTGACTCTACGCTCAGAAATCGCCCCTGGCTACCATATGGGATGCTGGGATTCAAACCACCGTCCTTCTGCATGCAAGACAAACGCCTTACCTCCATGCTATCTCGCCGGCCCTGAGTTCCTATTCTTAAGAAAATTTTTGAGTTACAAAAGTCAAGTATTCATTTATTAATAGAAAAATCTATATCTATTAAGATTAAGATTTAATCTATTAAGAAAATTCAAATGTGTAAGAATTTGGTTTCTTATAAAAGCCTATAACTTGGGCCAGATAGGTAGTACAAAGGGTAAGCTTTTGCTTTGCATGCAACCAACCCTGGTTGGAATTTCTGCACTGCATAAGGTTCTCTGAGCACCACAGGGGCGATCCCTGAGGAGGGAGCCAGGAATAAACTCTGACCAGTGCAAGGTTTGGCCCTATCTCCCTTTCCAAAAAAGACACTAATTTATAATATTAGTTTTCTGTGGACATCAAACAAGGTAGGAAAAGGCCAGTAAAATACAATAAGGGTTGGTTTCAAAATCTGTATGTCAACATTTTGTATTGTTTGTTTGCTTATATTTATAATGATGCTAGGAATATAACAAGGTGTCACATATAAAATCAAATTCCTTATCATTGAGCATCATTGCCAACAATATTTTTTGTTATGACTCAAGGGTATTATTAGTTAATAGTCTGATAGTTAGAGACTAGGAAAGTTTGACATTCAAAGTACAAAGGAAATTCTGTCAAAGACTAAGCTGCCCCAAAATGTCAGTAGTGAGATTTAGAAACTTGGAATTAAGTGTCAGTGAAGAATTTATGGAAAATCATTTTATTCCAACAGACTATTAACACATAAGCTCACTGTAGAACGGGCCAAGGATAGAATAGTCAAAGCAAGAGATAAACAATTTAGTAGCAAGAAAGGAACCCTCGTAAGGTTATCAGTAGATTTTTCAGAAGAAACACTTAAGCTAACAGGATTGGCATATTATATTCAAAGTGCTGAAATGGAAAAATATTCAAAAACTTCAATCTAAGAGCATTGTGCTGGAAAGGTTATCATTCAAAATCAAAGGAGAAATAAAAAGCTTTCCAGAGAAACAGATGTAACAAGATTTATCATCAGTAAACCTGCCTACCAACGTCCATTTATAAACTAAAAAATAAATGGGAATAAAAAACAATGAAAGAATGTAGGAAGAGGAAAACCATATTGATTCATGAAAATATACAGTGAACCAGTCACATTAAAAGTAGCATGAAGGACAAAAGATGAAAGAGCAATATCATTTGAAACTGTCATAATTCATAAAGAAAATTGAAAAATCACCATAAAAATAATATGTGGGAGACAAGAAAGTAAAATAAAGACCACTAAGTGAGCTCACTATTATCTCAGTATTAATTAGTTAAATTAAAAGTAGAAATAATTAAAAGTAGTATTAACATAGAATGTTATAGATGCCAAGAACATAAAAACATTTACCTGAAAAGGAATCTGCACACAAACGTTCATTGCCACACTATTTACAAAGCCAATTTCTAGAAACAACTCAAATGTCTAAAAATAGGTAAGTGGATAAATATGTTTTTTTATATATCACACAATAGAGTACAATATTATTCAGCTAAATGAGAGGAAGAAATTTTTCTTTTTTTTTACAACTTGGATGGATCTAGGTTTGTCATATTAAGCGGATTTAATCAGAGAAAGAGCAATAAAGAAAGATGATTTTATTTATGTGGTGAAGCAAAAGAATGCAAAAACTATAATGTAATAAACTCTTTGACACTGACTACAGAATGGAGGTTACTAAATATTTTAGGGGAAGAGAGTCCAGTTGGGGAAAGAAAAGGCAGAGCAGAAGTAATATTAAAGACAGTGGGGGAGGATCTTTGGCACTTTGGTGATGGTGAAGATATAGTAACACTATTCAATAAATGCATAGATGTTAACACAGCTATAACACAACCACGTCATCTCAATTACAATAAAGAGATACAATTACAATTAAAAATGGGAATAAAATAGAAGACACAAATACATAAATATTCTTGAATATAAATTGGAAAACTTAATTTTGTTAAAATGAAAAATTCAGCAATATACAGGTTCAATCTGATTTTCATAAAATTCTATGACATTCTTCAACAAAATAGAATAAATGGTACAGAAATTATTTGGAACTACAGAAGACCCTAAATAGTCAAAATAATCTGAGAAAAAAAGAGAATGGAGGTATTACATTCCTTGTGTTAACTATATTAAAAACAGCTATCAAAATATAATTACAGTAGAGTAAAAATAGAGGTGAAAGAGAATTGTATCCCCAAACTAATCCACAGTTAATTTACAATCAAGGAACCATGAGTATACAAAGAAGCAAGAAAATTCTCAACAAATGACATTGAGAAAACGTAGCAGCCACATGAGAAAACTTAGCAGCCACATAAAACAGAGTAAAATAAGGTTACTATATCATGCAATATACAAAATTAATTCAAAGTATAGTAATAACTTGTCTATAAGACCCTAAACCATAAAATATAGAGAAGAAACAAAAATGAATACATTCCATGCCATTGGTCTCTGTGATGTTTTCAGGACTTAACTTTACCAGCAAGGGAAGCAAAAGAAATAAATCAACAATGGGAACACAAAAGCCCTTAAAGCTTCTGAACTATTAAAAATGTTCTCATAAAGATATATTCCAATGAAAAGGAGAAATATTTGCATAGCATACCTCAGACAATGAACAATATCCGATATTTTTATTATTTATTTTGGTTTTGAGGCCACACCTGATGACACTCAGGGGTTACGCCTGGCTATGAGCTCAGAAATCGCTCCTGGCTTGGGGGAACATTTGGGACACCAGGGGATAGAACTGCGGTCCATCCTGGGTCAGCTGTGTCAGGCAAACATCCTACTGCAGCACAGATCCAGCCCCCAATATCCAATATTTTTAAAAAATTCATGCTACTCCACAAAAACAAATAATTGAATTTTTAAAATAGGTAGAATTAGGTAAATAAATAAGCCAACACTCCTTCAAAGCAGACCTATGGATAGATAACAGGTAAATGAAAAATGCTCATTATCTCTTATCGGAAAGAACACACAATCTCAAAGTTTATGGAGCTATCACCTCACATCTGTGAGAATACTCTATATCTAAAAGTCTGAAAAGAGCAAGTGCAGATAAGGGCGCAAAGAATAGAAGAACCTCAGTTCAATGTTGAACCAAATGGTAACTGATCTACCTTTTTATTAAGGAGATTTCTCAACTTAGTAAAAATAAGCCTACCATATGATCCAACAATTTTACTTCTTGATATTTTCTGAATATAGAACACTAATTAAAATATATATACGGGAGCCGGGAGGTGGCGCAGGAGGTAAGGTGCCTGCTGCCTTGCCTAGGACGGACCACGGTTCGATCCCCCGGTTCCCATATGGTCCCCCGTGCCTGCCAGGAGCGACTTCTGAGCGCATAGCCAGAAGTAACCCCTGAGCGTCACTGGGTGTGGCCCAAAAACCAAAAATAAAATAAAATAAAAAAAATTATATATATACACTCTTGGGGGTGGGGCAGAGAGATAGCACAGTGGTAGGCATTTGCTTTGCACAAGGCTGACCTGGGATGGACCTACGTTCTATTCCCAGCATCCCATATAATTCCCTGAACCTGCACTTCTGAGTGCAGATCCAGGAGTAACCCCTGAGCACTGCTGGGTGTGGGCCCCCCCACCCTCAAGAACACCCAAACCAAACCAAAACCAAAAATGAACTCTTTTGTTCATTGCAGCATTATTTACAATAACCCAAAATTGTAAACAACCCCCCAGGACACAGCTAGATGAAAAAAACATAGCATATAGAAGTAATGGAACATTAATTTATTATTAAAATATTGCCATTTATGATGACATGGGTGGAATTGAAGGACATTATGCTAAAGAAAATATTAGAAAGGAAATTTGATATATATATATATATATATACATATATGGAATGTAAAGAAATGGAACAAAAATAGACTAGTTCAAGTTAAAACAAAATCCTGTATTTTGAGTGAAGACCTGAGGTTACTTCAAGGGGATGTTCTGGGGAAGGAAAAATTAAGAAAATTGAGAAGACATTGAAAATAGAATTAAAAAGCATAAAGTACCAGAATTTAAAGGAAAGGCTTTTAGTTTTTCTCCATTAAG
>PVKC010027490.1:0-15751 GCA_004027635.1 Crocidura indochinensis | reverse complement strand
TGTGTGTGTGTGTGTGTGGTAGTTGTTGTCTTCATAGACACAGGAAAATATGAGACAAATAGAAAGGAAAAACCTTTGGCCTAAAAACAGGGAGACCTTCCCCATGAAGTATTCTGCCATAAGGCTAACTCCAGGCTCCAGGCATACTAAATTGTCTAAGCCCAAAGTCTTTCTCTGTCGTCCCAGTAGAAGCACTTCACAAGCACGGTTGTTGTGGGCACTTCTAATGATCACTTTTTTTTTTTGGCTTTGTTTTGCTTTTGGGCTCTTTTCTTGCCTCTGAGGGGAGAACACTTTTCCCTTGTAGATTTTATTATTTGACACTGACATTCGGATCCACAATCTGCCTGAATTATTCTGTGTGGGAGCCAGCAGTAGCATCCTTTTATTTATTCCCATCACAAGAGGGGGGTCTCACCATGCCCTCCCCGAGGGCATCCGACGGTAATTTTGTCATAAATTTAGCGACTATTTAGGCAGACTAGAACCGATTTTCTTCTTGTTCTTTATTCCTAGTTTCAGGAAGACTCCGTGTAATATGGAAGTTTTTCATCCTTCAAATAGCAAAAGAATCTACTAGAAGTCATTTAGAACAAAAGTTTTCTATGTAGAAATGTATTCAAATAGTATTTTATCTTTCTCTTTCTTTCTGCACTCCGGCATGATTCGAATTCAGAATCGAGACTATTGCGTGGTGCTTCTCTTTATTGCTGTAGGGCTCACTGGATATTTAATTTGACACTCATTTTTGTATTGTTATGGTGTTTCAATTACCTTTTTCATGTCCTCTCTCAAACTGAGGCTGATAGCCACTAGAAGGACTCCACCCATTTTCAGAATTTTTTTTTGTCCCCAAATTCCCAATACAGATCAGAATATTTTTATTTTATTTTATTTTTAAACTTTTTTTTTTACTTAATCTTTACCCCATTCTATTGTTTTTCTTTCCCTTAAGCAAAACCACATAACTCATTTTATCTAACTCGATTTATCTAGCTTAGCCTCTCAAATAGAGGGAGAAACAAGGGAGGGCACCAGGACCAAACAGATGTATGATCACCGATAGTAAGCTAGTCAAAGAGGGGACCACCTACTCTAGCAGCCCGGGGGTGATGGTGGCGGATATGGGACGTAGAAAAGGAATGGGGAAGTGGGGAGGACAAACCTGGGGGCGGGTATTCCCCTGATTCAATGTTAATATGTACCTAAAATACTAATGTGAAAGATATGTAAGCCACTATGATCAAAATAAAAAAGAAATGTATTCAAATAAAAAAATAAGTTAATTTAGTATTTACATTACTATTTATCTTGCATCTCTTCTTTCTTTATTTCAGAAAGTCCTTCTTTTTGAGTATTTAAAAATTGACTTTCTATTTATTTTTGATTTTTGGACCACTCCTGGTGATGGTCAGGGGTTACTCCTGGTTCTGTGCTCAGAGATCACTCCTGGCAGGTGTATTGGGACCGTAGGGAATGCTGGAGATGGAACCCAGCTTGGCAACATGCAAGGCAAATGCCCTATCACGGTGCGAGTGCTCTGACCCAGAGGAAATTTTTGTTCTAAGATCAAAAATCTGAGGTAGGAGTGATAGTACAGCAGTAGGGGTTTGCCTTGCATATGGCAGACCCGGGTTTGATCCCCAGCATCTCATATGGTCCCCCAATCCTGCCAGGAGCAATTTCTGAGTGCAGAAACAGGAGTAACCCCTGAGCGCTGCTGGGTGAGGAACCCAAACCAAAAGCCAAATCAAATCAAATCAAATCAAATCACAAATCACTTTTGAGGTAAAAATTTATAACATACTGTTTTCACTTTTACATCTTCTGCACAATCTCTAGGCACTGGCAGCTTTTCAGTCCAAGAACTAGTCACTGTGCTACTTTATTATTCTTGTAGGAAGAGTATTAGTGTATTTGTTTTCCAAAGATGATTATTTTCCCCCTCAAGAACCAGCTTTTAGCTTGGTCACTGGCTTTGTATTTCAGTACCTTGTGTTCTTACCTTTGTAAAATCTCTCCTCCCATTTTCTTGGTGTTCGATTTGTCGTTCTCTCAGCAAGCTCCTCCACAGTTTTAGAATAATGCTGATTCACAGTATGACTTCTTTTGCATGTTGGATTTGAAAGTTATCTTTGTGCAAGGATTGAGATCCGAAGTCCGAGTGCCAGGGCATAATTTTATGGTAGTCAATTAGATTTTGTGAGTGATTTTTCCTGGACTCCAATGCCTACTCAGAGTGACAACTTTTGGCTTCAAAAAAGAATGAGGCTCCTTGTTGACCATATTTGTCTGTTGTCTTTCCTTTTTCCGTTCTATGTTTAGACATTCAGAATTGTTCAGCTTTCCAGGTTTTCCAGGAGCCTTAGGCTTTTAGCTATTTTATTAATCCAGTGCCACTTAAATTTTAATCTGCACTGAAGGAGCATCTTGGAAGTTGGGCGGAGTTCACCAGGGCAAAGGCTTCCATTTCCATTTTGATGACCACAGCCCAAGTAAGTCATTTCTGTGTAGAAACTGTCTTCCCGTTCTCACATTCCTCTCTGAATCCTTTTTCATTCTGCCTTGGGGGACGGGTGTGGGGGGGGGACTGGATTTTTATTATTCAGTTTCACTCCCTCTGTGATGGGCAATTCAGTCCCTCTGTTCTCCTTGGCAATCTCATCTTGCAGCTTTAGCTCTGCCTCAAACAGTAAATCTGTCCACTGTCCTGACCTCCACTGCCACGTTCTTTATTTCTTCCTGCATCCCTGAGGGTCCCGAGTTTCCCCACGCCTAATTCTCTCCGTTTTTATTTTCTCTATAAATATCTTGCGCTCCTCTTCATCCTTACAATGCGTTTTATGGTTTATAGACTTCTAGATAGCGAGCGATTTTATTGGCGCATGTAAATTCCTTCCCTGTCTTTGGACGTCAATGCCGGTTCCTTTCCAGGCAATTAGCTTCCCTCGTGTTTTGTTCTGGTTGGTTTTAGGGGGTTCCACGCCCAGCGATGCCCAGCACTTCTTTTTTTGTGGCTGCTGCTTTTAAGATTCACTCTGGGTCTCTATTTTTTCCAGAGTTTCCCTGCAACATAGCTAGGAGAATTAAAAAAAAAAGATTCTGCTTATGCTTCTCACAGTTGTCTGTTTTTTTTTTTTTTAAACAGTCACGTTTGCAGACAGGCCCATTCAGCCTGCTTCAGTGTGCACCCATAAATTTATAGATGCATTTAAATGTACAAGCATGCCCATTTGTCAGCATCGGTGTGCACCCCTCCCAGGCCTTCTGGAATTGTCTGTCCCTCAAGCTCATACATGGGGACCCTCGCTGCCAAGATGATTATGACATTGGGAGGATGGGTTTTGGGAGGGGTGATTGAGTGTCCTCCATTCCAGGCACACTGTCTTGGATGACTTATTCCGGGAAGCCAGCCGGGAAGGCCACCTTGATAAAGTCTTGTGATCAGAATGGGGATGAGTCTCCTGACTCAACTCCATCAGCTTCAGGATGCTCAGTTTTAGCCCAGAGTTCTTTGGGACCTTGAACACAAAAGCATCTGCCAACCAAGGCCTGGCTTGACCAAGGAAGGAAATACTGGTACAGTAGAGATGCTAATGGCAGGGAGGAAATGTGGGCAGAGGGGTCAGAGGTAATCAAGGGCCCTGGATAAGTCCTCATTTACATATGCCATCGGATTGGTTGGCCCAGAAGGTCAATGCCTCGGCCATAAGCAATCTGGTGGGAGGAGAACGAATCAAAGTGCAGAAAGAAACAGTTAAGGGTTGGGGCTACACAATTATATAAACTTAGACCACTAGCTCGAAAAGGACAGTTGAGGGTGCTCATAATAATACTGCTGACAGCAGATCGGATGGATCAGAGATGGACCAGATGGACAGACAGGAACAAGAAAAGAAAGAGCCAGACCTGAAGACACCTTGAGTTAGGGTGTGATTCCTTCAAGCCTGCAGTCAGCCTCAGTGTAGCACGCTAAGCTCCAGGCCTGGGTCGTCTGTCACACACTGATTCCAGCCCCACCAGATCACTCATGGAAGGGTATCACCTGCATCTCCAGCTACTCCTGACCAGGGCATAGGTGCTCATGCACAAGTCCTCACTTTGGGATGATCCCTGGAAACAGAGCCCTGTGCAGCTATAGGATGAAGACTTTTGAACTTTGGAGAAAACTGCCAACCTGCAGTTTCTTGCTTCTAGTATTGGCTTGAAAAGTTCTTCTTCATTTTGTACCACCTCCTTTCTGCCCCATAGACACCTTCTCAGAATTTCAAGACACTCCCCTAGTCTGTCTCCAAAGCCTTTTTCTGCAATGTCCGTTCTCTTTCTGTGTTTCTCTGGATTTCATTCCGGACAATCCTGATCTGTTTTTGCATCTTCCCGGGGGTTGTTTCGTGTCGTCTTGTTTTGTTTTTCACAAGTGAGCCTAATTAACTTCAAAAGGCATCTTCCATTGTCCTGGATTTTACAACTGCATTTTTCAATTTCAGAATTCCCATTTGACACAGTTTTACGGCTTTCTTTTTCTGCCGAACATTTCCTTACTCTTAGTAAACACCAAGGGATCTGAAAATGTGTGTCTTTGAACTCGACCCCGGCATCCTTGCGGATCTATTGAAACTCACTGTTATTTGTGTGTTTAATTCATGGTTGGGTGGGTGAGGAACTTTGTTTCTGAATCAAGGTTTGTTTTCAGTTTTTATTTTTCAGTTTATCAATATAGTTTCTGTTGAATGAAACTTAGAAAGGTGTGAAAGGAGAGGAAGAGAAGGTACAAGTGTTCAGAGAAAAACACAGGCTTCTCCAGAGCGATAAATGCAAGCAGAGACACATAGAGACAAGCAAGTGAGACACAAGTTCAAGGACAAGCCTGATTTAATTTTTTTAAGAGCCCAGGTACTTCAGGGTGTTATTTCCACCTTTCTGTCTCTGCCATTGGGTCCTGCCAATCATCCAGTCTCAACAACAGAGAGAAAAGCTTAGCTTGGGCTCTGTCTGCTTTTGCTTCTGGCTCATTAGACTCAAATCCTAGAACCAAAGACAGGTTCTCATTCACTCAGGGCTGGGCTAAACCTCAACTAGTCTCACATCCCACAATCTTACTACATTGTCATCAGCACAGCCCAGAGACTCTACTGGCTGCCTTCTCTGGAGGAGTGTCTGATCCCAATCATACCTTGACCTTGGGGAAGAACCTAGAACATGGACAGCTCACAGGCCTCTACTTGGTTTTGAAACCACCTCCTCATCCTTCCCAGGACCCCCACATGAACCTTGTCCCAGGTGCCTCTTCTGAGCAGAGGAGATGTGGGTTGGTTCTTAAGGGTGCCCAGGGGCAGGCGAGGGCATGGGCAGAACCGCCTGTGTAACTGAGTCACCAAGAGTGTGGGGCACTCCAGAATGTGAGGGTGACTGTGAAAGGAGCTAAACTCCCAACCTGACGTAACACTGAACCTGGCAGGGGGGGGTCCATATTGCCCACGTTCTTTTCCTTCACACGTACTAGGTCTGAGAAAGAAACAAGAGCTGCCCTTTCTCTGCCTTTCTGCTCAATCTTTCACTACATTGTTGTTTCCACAGACCAATCTCAAGAGAATCTCTAGAGAGTCAGTCACCAATCCTGGAATATTCTTTGACTTTTCTGAGGAGCCAGCACAGGCCCAGCCCTGTTCTGAGCTTGTCCAGCCTCTTGGGCAACCCCCAACCTCCTGCCACTGCCGGCCCAAGTCTGTCCTTCCCGAAACCTGGGGACACTACTGGCCTTACCGTTGGCCACGGAGTTCCCATTCTCCACAGCAATGGCCTCACACAGCGTGTCAGAGAGGGCAGGCCCTCGGTGGTGGTTGGCGTTCCGGTCCTGCGTCCCCGACATCAACTCTGAAGGCCCCGGCTCAGAGTGGCTACTTAGATTCATGTTTGTCTCATAACCTAAAATGCATGTTATGAAAGATTATAAGATGACACCTAGTTCTTAATCCAAAACAAAGGTATTCCCCCAACTTTCTCTTTCTTTCGATAGATAAAAGCCCACCTGGATCTGTATTTTTTGTCTCTCTCTAGACCTTCTCTCTCCCGGTGCATTGGTACTGGCTTAATACAGAAAGGTCACTTTTTTTTTGTTTGTTTGTTTTTGGGCCACATCTGCTGACGCTCAGGGGTTACTCCTGTCTAGGCAATCAGAACTCGCTCCTGACTTGGGGGACCATATGGGATGCCAGGGATCAAACCGAGGTCCGTTTGGGTCAGTCTCGTGCAAGGCAAACTCCCTACCTCTGTGCTATTGCTCTGCCCACCCTTTTTTTGATTTTGGGCCACACCTGGTGATGTTCAGGGGTTACTCCTGGCTATGTGCTCAAAAGTGCTCCTGGCTTGGGGGACCATATGGGATGCTGGGTGATCAAACCACAGTCTGTACTAGGTCAGCGGCATGCAAGACAAATGCTCTACTGCTGTGCCATCACTCCGTCCCCAAAGGTCACTTTTTGGCTAGCGGAGAAGTCACTGACTCCATGATTCTTTCCCGACTGGATTGATCTATTAATCCTTTGCCACACTCTACCTGCTTCTTCAGACCTTTGCGCCTGGGTGTAGAGGGCTAACCTCTACCAGTGCGCGGGGGTTACCACACAACTCGTGGGTTTTATTTTAAAAAAGATCCTTTTTCTGTAATTACCTTCTAGCCTCCACTGCCTGGGATGATGGCAGAGCTGAGCAAAGTGCCAGGATGGGGACACAGCTGGGCTGAGGATCTAGAAGTTGTGAACTGGGGACATAGTGATGCCATAGCATTTATAAGACAAAGGTGGAGATTTGTTGCTCTGTGGATGGACTAAGAGCATCATGCGGTGAAGCCAGTCAAAGAGGGGGAGACACAGTGATCTGGGGCATGTGGACCCCAGAGGGAGGCAAGTACCAGACAGCAGGGCTGGGAGCTAGTCCACAGAACAGAGCTTACCTGGAGAGGGAGAAGGGATGGGGAGACATTGGGACATTGTGTGGTTTGGTCCACAGACTGAGTATACCTAGAGGAGGGGGAAGGCATGGGGCCACTTTGAGACACTGTGGGGAAGCAGCTATTGGGTGGTGTGTCTGTGTGGTTGCGTAATGGAAGCAAGAAACCATCACTGACATATGTACCTCATGACATCTCCATGAAAACTGGCAATGCAAAAGGCTCTTGAGGGCAGGAGTAACAGCACAGCAGGGAAGCCATTTACCTTGCACACAGCTGACCCAGGTTCGACCCACAGCATCCCATATAGTCCCCTGCACCCACCAGAAGTGATCTCTGAGGACAGAGCCAGGGGTTAACCAAGCATGGCCCCAAACTAACCAAACAAAAAAAGGCTATTTTCTTTCCCCTGATAAAATGCACTAAATTACTAAAATCTTGGAAGGGATAAAACTCAAACCTGAATTATACAGGAACAGGAATAAACGGGATCTTTAGTCACAGGAACATCTGGGAAAAACACACCAACTGTTGCCACAACTCTGGCAGACATGACAGAAAGAGAAAGCTGGGGCAGCAGTTTCCGCCCTTCTGACCCCCTTGGCCAGAGGGTCTCTCCCCTTTCCTATCTTCCCGCAGCTCTGAATGGACCATCGTTGGGGCCAGTCAGCAGAGTAATGAGGCCATGCAAGTTGCTGGCCTGGATTCGGTTCCTGTCTGGCCCCCCTATCCACCAGAAGTGCCAGGTTTGAGATCTGGGCACTGCCACATGTGATGAGAGAGAGAGAGGGAGGGAGGAGTGTAAGGGTGAGAGAGAGAGTAAGAGTGAGAGAGACTGAAAGACTGAGGGTAAGAGAGTAAGAGACAGTTAGTTCTGCAGATCTTCCTGCACTTGATCACCACCGCAAGCATTCTGTCTCTTCTGTCCGTACTTAGGGTGCTGAGTCACTGGGCATTCTGAGTCTGCAGGCGGGGGATCTAGACTGTGAGGTCGATCAGCCAGTGGCCATCCTGGGCTCATCTCAGAGGCAGCAGCCTCTTATCTAGCCTGATCTCAAGTGAGGGAGGGTCTTGTGTGGGCCCAAAGGGATAGAAAGGTGAGAGAACGGGGCGGACGAGACACAGCTCACCCCACAGAGTTCACCCCGCAGGAAGAATTCCCGTTTCTCTCCTGCACTCAGAGTGTTTCCATGTATTTCAGAAACATGCGAGTTAGGATCCAGGTTTCAGCAAGAAGGGACAAACCAACGATGGTTGTTTGACTCATGTAACACTGGGAGGCCAAGTAAGGCACAGAAAATGTACAGAGGCATTTCCAGCTCCCGACTCAACTCACACATGGGCCGGGCACCAAAATATTCTCTGGACACACAGGAGAGGGGTTGTGCTTTGGGGTTGCCCTCCAACACCATGTGAGATTCCAATGTCAAGACTGTCTGGGAGCCAAGTGAGCCCCCGAGATGGATGTCTTATGTGATTATTATTAAGAAAAATGATCCCCATTTTCCACGACGCCATGACTCCTGCCTGGAGAGTGAGGTGACTCAACTTTTCTGATGACAGTGATATATGGGGGCATCCGTGGTGCCTAAATGAGGCTCAGTGATGAGCATTAGTCTTGCTAGATGAGGCTCTGGGTTTGAGCCCACCATGTGTCCCCACCCAGTGCTACATCTCTCATTACGTTTAAGGGACATAGATGAAATGTGTCAATATTTTATCTGACCTTGGGACATACTTCAGAATAACCGAGGGTGGAGGAGAGAGCTGGTGGGTAGGGCACAATGATAAGCAGTTGGACATAGAGCAGTTTCTTGAGTGTATCCTCTGGATGCTGAAATATATTTGGAATCTCTCATCTTCTCATTTTTTAAGGCTTATAAAGAAGGCCAATTTCTAAAAGAATTCTTCCAACAGCCCTACAGAATAAAGATAACCTGCAAAAAATTAAATGATATTCTACTTAAAACCTAAAAGCTTTGGGCCAGAATAGTATAGCAGGTATGGCATTTACATTGCTTTGCAAGGGTTTGATCCCTGGCATCTCATATGGTCCCCCAAGTGCTTCCAGGAGTGATTTCCTTTCCTTAATGCAGAGCCAGGAGTGACCCTTGAGCATTGCCAGGTGTGGTGCAAAAACAAAAGAAAATAAAAACAAAGGCTCTTATTTGGAATATTTATGGAATAAAATATTAAAAATGAACAGTAATTATCTAGCTCAGGCGATTCTTACTGAATTATGTCACAGGGCTAGAGCTATCAAATATAGTTGATATATATCAAGCTGTCTTGATTCGGGAAGTGTTTTTCCTCAAGCAAATGAATGTTGGATAACCTACTACATGCCAAAAAATATTATATGCAATTATATGTATTTTCGTGAACATCACTTTTAAATACTCATTTTTTTCTAAATTGCTTTTTGGGCCACACCCAATGGCTCTTAGGGGTTACTCCTGGCTCTGTGCTAAGAAATCACTCCTAGCATACTTGGAGGACTATATGGGATGCCGGGGATTGCCGGGGATTGAGCCTGGGTTTGTCCCAGGTTTGCCACCTGCAAGGCAAACACTCTACTCATTTCTATGTCACAAATTATGGACGTACTGTGTCAAGATGAAGCCACAACATATCAGGGCAGAGCCACAAGGATGATTCTTTTAAGCCTGCAATACTCAGGCTCTTCTTTGGTGCACTGTGGCTGCACATGTCTGCTGCATGCTTGCTGAAAGCCATCAAGGGCTGGTGGCACTGGGCAGAGAGCCCAGTCAGTTCATTCCCTTCGACTAGAGAACAGAGAGGACCAGGCAGGCCAGCTGGAGCCAGGAGAGCCCCTGGCGGCCGTGGGAGAAAGCGCACCCCCCCTTCCTTTGAACTCTCATTCTGGAAACAAAACAAGGGGGGAAATTAGCATAATAATATTCATCCCAGGAAAAGCAGCTCCTGAATGAATGGAATCCTTGGAGCTAGAGGCTTCCGGCTGCAAAGGCCGCTGGGAAAACCCTCTCTGCATTCCCAGGAGCTGGATGTGGAGAAAGCCTATTTCTGGGCCACCCCAAGGCATGTGTTGTTTGGGCCTCATCTAGCAGTGATCAGGGCTTACTCCTGGCTCTATGCTCAGGGATCCAATAGGCCCACCTGCTGCTCTATCACTGTGGCCCTGCAAAGGGGGGGTCTGATCCCCTTTCCTGCATGTGCGTGCTCACTGCTGTCCTCTTTACTGCATCAGGCAGGCCTAACAAGGGGCCTCCGGGGACAGTCACAGGCCCCATTTTGTCTCTGTCGCTCAGGTGCAGGGGACTTGGAAGCCAGTGGAGGGAGGAGAGAGTAACTTGGTTTCCCCCCTGCACATGGATGCTGATCAGAGATTCCGGTGTCTCATGAGGATAAGCACTGGACACTGAGCACTCCAAGCACTCTTATGCCCCCCAGACTGAGACCCAGCTGTCATCTGCCCAGGGGAGACTTGGTGGTGGCTTCTTGGGTTCACAGAAGCCTGGTGACTTTTGGAGAATCACATTGCACAAGACTCTACAAACGAGATGGGTGCAAGGAATGCTCGTGAGGTCTGTGATCCCGGATCACTAGACAGGACATCACAATGCAGAATGGTACCCCCAAAATCATGAACCAGAACTTCATTTCCTAGATGTCATTTGGCACTTCATATAGGTATGCATATGTATTGGTTTTGGGGCCATACCCGGCACTCCTCAGGCATTGTTCCTGGCTCTGCTCAGAAATTACTCCTGGCAAGCTCAGGAGACCATATAGGATGCAGGGGATCAGACCCAGGTCTGCTGTGTGCAAGGCAAATGCCCTCCCCATTGCACTAAGGTTCTGCCCCCAGGTTGCTTTCTATTTTAACGGAAACACCCAGCACCTGACGCTCACTGGCCATCCCCTCTCTTCAAGGTCACTTCTAAAGCTGTGAGGGGAATATTCTAAGTCTGCTGCAGGATAGGCAGAACCATGTCCCCATCTTCTGGCCCTCATGCTTAGTTTAGGTGCCTGGCAGGGGAATTAGAAACCACGTGCTGGATTCTTGGGTAGAAAGTGAGTTCAGGTGAAAACAAGAACATCTTTAAACGTAAAGAGGTAAACTCGGAGATCAAAATCCTTAGAGGGAAGAAATCCTGGACCAGAGTACAACACTGCAACAGCAACTCAATTTGCTTGAACAAAATGAATTACTGGTCTTGGGTTCATTCAACCCATATAAATCTTTGGGATTTGAGATGGAGCCATAGAATGAAGACCTGATATTCATGACCCCATCAAACCCTTTGTATTCTCCCATAATACAGGTCACCCAACTGGTAATCTTCTTTTTTTTTTTTTTGTTTTGTTTTTTTTGGGTCACACCCGGTAGTGCTCAGGGGTTACTCCTGACTCTATGCTCAGAAATTGCTCCTGGTAGGCACGGGGGACCATATGGGGCACCAGGATTCAAACTGATGACCTTTTGCATGAAAGGCAAACACCTTACCTCCATGCTATCTCCTGGGCCCCCCAACTGGTAATCTTATCCATCCTAGAGTCCATGGACCTCCCCAAAAGAGTTCCCAAATCCAGCGTGTGGCTGCACAGGAAGAAGCAGATAATTCATGCATTTGGAGAGAAAGTCCTAAGTGACTCAAAACTATCTTTGCCCCCTCAGAAAGTGTTTGGTAAATCGATGCTCAATGATTTTTGCACTGAGCGAGCACTGTTGTTCTTGAAGTTTTGCTATGTGCTCCTGGACACTAGCTTGTGTCTACATGGGGGAATAAAACGAGCCCCAAGAATGTTCACGACATTCCAAGGCCCAGGCTTTGGGTTTTCCAATGATTAAGGCTGGCTAGAAATTCATAAACTTACTCTTCCTTGAACAGAGCCCAAAAGAATTTATACTATTCCCATCTGCAATCAAATGCATTTGACAAGGTTTTAATAAACTTTCCTCTCTAAAAGTTGGCTTTCCAGCTTTTAAAAACACTGGTTTTCCTCTCAGATTTCAGTTTTCACCATGGAATGAGACATGAGACCTGTGTGGAATTCAAATGCTCTCTTCCTTACAGACACAATTTACTGTATGAGTGGCTTGTGATTAAAAACAAACCATGAGCTAAGCCAATAGCTCCCTTATCTAAGAATAAGTGAACAAGCTGTATCCACTTTCTGCCGGTCCTCTCAGCTTGATCACCCCTTTCACTTTTCAGGTTATTTCTAGATGATTGCAGATTCATTATTTCAGATTTATTATTTCTAGATCATTTCAGATTATTTCTAGATTTCCACGAGTTTTTGTACTCAAAAGTATTCTTTTTAGTTGTTGGAGAGAAAATGCACATGGCTGACTCTGGCTCGATTTTGTTACCACGTAAGGTCCCCCAAACCCTACCAGGAGTATCCTCCTGAGAGCAACACCAGGATCTGGCCATAGACTCCTGAGTGAGGTGCAGAAATACCCTCCCCAAAGTAATTTTCTTAAATGATGAACACTAACCCTTTTACTTGTTTTGTTTCATCCAGAGCACACCAATGAATGCATAGAACTTCATGCCATGTCATCTTATTTATAACCCTAAACTTAAGGAAGGCCAGGGGCTGGTGTGGTGGCACAAGCAGTCAGATGTCTGCCTTGCCCGAGATAACCTTGGACAGACTGTGGTTCGATCCCCTGGTGTCCCATATGGTCCCCAAAGCCAGGAGCGATTTCTGATTGCATAGCCAGGAGTAACCCCTGAATGTCACTGGGTGTGGCTCAAAAACCAAAATAAATAAATAAATAAATAAAATAAAATAAAAAAAGGAAGGTCAATGACCTTTGTGGCCAGAAGTAGTGAAGATGTGACTGACTGATGTGCAGAATTGGCCTACAGAATCAGGGGTCAAGGGGTCCAAGTACTTTCCATAAAGTAAGGGTGCTTTGGCGGATCCCACAGTGACAGACTTAACACAGACTTGGGCTGATATCAAAGCCCTTTAGCTTTTTGTTTTTCTTTTCTTTTTGGGGGTGGTAGCATTTGGGGCCATGTCTTCAGTACTTACTCCTGGCTCTGTGCTCAGGGACTATTCTTGGTGGAGCTCATGGAACTGTATATGGTGCTGGGGATGGAACCCAGGTCAGTTGGGTGAGGTAAACCCTGACCTATACTGTCTCTCTTGCCCCCCCCCCCTTTTTCCTTTTTAGTCTGACAGTTGCCGGAAACTCAAGACTTTTCAATGCAGGGAGCACCCTGAGGTATGATCACAGATTTTGGGGTATAGGGGTACCAATGGGCTGATGTGCAGAGAGAAATGGATGGATGGAATGAGGAGAGGAGGGGTAGGTGCCCGAGAAAAATGTTCCTACAAAGCCACCAAAATGCACTGACTTCAGTGGAAGGCAGGATCTTAGGAGATGACAGCGCCCACAGGGAATGGGAGGAACGGCAGGACAGAGGTAGCCAAGGGTCCACTGGAGACCCCTGAAAGTGGGAAGGGACACAGAAGCTCCATGTTTGTGTGTGTGTGTGTGTGTGTGTATGTGTGTGTGTGTGTGTGACCAGTTGTGCTCAGGGGTTACTCTTGACTCTAGGCTCAGAAACCGTTCCTGGCTGGGTCAGGAGACCCTATAGGATACCAGGAATTGAACCAGGGTCCATCCTGGGTTGGCCATGTGCAAGGCAAATGCCTTACCAC
Organism: Crocidura indochinensis; assembly: GCA_004027635.1. Lineage (NCBI taxonomy): Eukaryota > Metazoa > Chordata > Mammalia > Eulipotyphla > Soricidae > Crocidura > Crocidura indochinensis. Next base: position 2,136 of record PVKC010027490.1, on the reverse strand, counting down.
TGTGTCCCATGTGATAAGGGGACCACTTAATGGCACCAGGATTGTGCCATTCTTGGACAAAGAATGCAGTGACACAAATTCTTTCCTGATGAACTCAGGTGCATATATGAAATCCATTTTCAAGCCAGTTTCAAGCCATTTTTGTCTCATAAATCCTTGTGTGAAAATTGAACATATTTATTTATTTATTTATTTATTTATTTATTTATTTTGGATTTTTGGGCCATACCTGGGTGACACTCAGGGGTTACTTCCGTATATGCTCAGAAATACCTCCTGGTTTGAGGGAGCATATGGGATGCCTGAGGATCGAACCACGGTCCATCCTGGGTCAGCAGCATGCAAAGCAAATGCCCTACTGCTGTACTATCATTCAGGTTCCATTCTTGCCAATTAGCTATTTTGGTGGCTTAAGATTTTTGTAAGTTTATTTTTGCTCTAAATGATCACTACCATCATCTGAAATATTTCCATTAGGTAGAAATTAGATAATTAGATCGAGAGAGAGAGAGAGAGAGAGAGAGATAAAGAGGTAGTCTGATAGTGAGAGCTAAAAGAAGATAGAAAATAGGTGTCAGATTGAAAGGTTGAAAGAATGGTTAATTTATGGTAATTTGCAAATAAAATTTGTAATAGAGATTGGCAGCTACTTATGACTGATGCTATAGGAAAAATTGATAGTTATATGACAGATTGATAAGTAAGTAATATAGATAATATGGATACAGACAGTAAATTGATATAGATATATGTAAGCTAAATGATGGATGATATGTAGACTACATAATAGGTGATTCATATAGATAGCTAGATGGCAGATAATCAATACAGATGGGTGGGTGGATGGATGGGAGGATGAATGATAGATGGATAGGTGTGTGGATCAATGGATAAAGGGATATGTAGACAAATGAGTTGGGAGGACAGATTATGTATGTACAGATGAATAGTCATAGAAATGAGAAGTGGGTGGAGAGAAGGAGGATGGGTAGATGTGTGCATGGATGGATGTTTGGATGGATGGGTGGAAATAGGGAGATATGAGTAGGAAGATGGATGAGAAGGATGGATAAAAGGTGAGTGGAGTGGATGGATGATGGGTGTATGGGTGGACAGATGGATGAATGGATGGGCAAGATGAACAGAAGGATGGAGGGTAGGTGGATGAATGGGTTGGATCATGGATTTCATGAATGGTTAAGTGGACAGATGGCTGGAGGATAGCTGAATGATAGCTAAAATGAATAATGGATGGATGATGGGTGAAGGAATGGGCAGATAAATTAATTTGTAAATGGATGGATTGGGTGGATGGATGGTGAATAGATGTGTGAATGGATGGATGATGGATTGATGGTTGATGGGCAGATGGGCGGATGGATAATGGGTGGGTGGATGTTGGGTGACTGGGTGGATAGATGAAGGAATGTATAAATGAATGGATGGAGGGTAGATGGATGAACAGATAGAGAGAAGTGAGTGTAAACAGATGGTTAGGTGATAGGTGAATAATGGATGGTTGAATGGATCAATAGTGGATTGATGGATGGTGCATGGATGGAAGAAGGAGTAAATGGATGGATGGATGGTTGATGAGCAGGTAGACAAATATGTGAATGGATGGAAAGACAGATAGACAGATGTGTGTATAAATGGATGAGTGGTGGGCAGACAGATGTGTGAATGGATGATGGGTGAACAGATAGATGCATGAATGGAAGGGTGAGTGATGCATGATGTGTGAATGGTTGGACCATGGGTGGATGGACGGGTAGTACACAGTTAGGTGAGAGACAGATCCAAGCCCTGTTCACCAGACCCTCTGGCTTGGGGCTTACCCTCTGGCTCCCGGATCCTGGTGCCCGCAGCTGATTTCCGGAGGACGCTCCTCCCCGAGTTGAAGAGACTGGTGAGCTCAGCCAAGGGGCTGTTGATGGGCCTGGAGTTGGATGTGCTGTAGGGCCCTGGGGAGGGGCTGGAGTTGGCCCTCCGGGGCTCTGCCCGGGCTGCCTTCCCTGGGGAGGCTGGGATTCTGGAGAAGGAGCTGCAGGGCCCCCCGGCTGGGGCAGGGCAGGGCTTGGGGGGCACTTTGGGCATCTCGGGGCTGGCGGTGCCATCGGGTACGAAGGCGAAGTA
>PVKC010027489.1:0-15737 GCA_004027635.1 Crocidura indochinensis | reverse complement strand
TTTTTTTGTTTTTGTTTTTGTTTTGTTTTGGTTTTGGTTTTTGGATCACAGCCGGCAGCACGCAAAGGTTACTCCTGGCTCTACACTCAGAAATCGCTCCTGGCAGGTTCAGGGGACCATATGGGATGCTGGGGTTCAAACCGTCGACCTTCTGTATACAAAGCAAAAGCCTAACCTCCATGTTATCTCTCTGACCCCAAATTCTCTCTAATTTTACCCCAATATACTATTGCATTGGTGAAAAAGATGCTGGGGTCTTCTCATTTTTTATCCTCATAGTTATACATAATTCCATATCCTAGTCAAGATTAATAGTATTAGGGGCCAGAGAGATAGCATGGAGGTAAGATGTTTGCCTTACATGCAGAAGGACAGTGGTTCGAACCCCAGCATCCTATATAGTACCCTGAGCCTGCCAGAAGCAATTTCTGAGCATAAAGCCAGGAGTAACCCCTGAGCACTGCTGGGTGTGACCTCTCCCAAAAAAAAAGAAGATTAATAGTATTAGTTGTCAGGGTTGTTTCTGAGCAATAATTACAGCCCACTAATTTCTAAGTCACCTTATTACAAACAATCTAAAAGAAAGTACACTGCACAGGACAGCATAGCTCACAAACTGAAATCATCCCTGGTCAGTCTGACTCCAAACCTTGTGCTCTTTCACTGCCCAAGAAAAATCTGTCTCCTAGCTTCTCTCCAGAAGGAAGAGGAATTAGACAGCTAGTCATTAAATAGGTGTCATTTAGCCAGTTTTTATTGTGCAGTTACTACATCTTGGCAGGATGCATCAAGATGAGAAAAACAAACATTTAGGATAGTGCTCACGGTGACAGATAGGGAGACAGGTTAAGTAAACACTGGGGGCAAAGATTGCATATGCTCTTCCACAATTCTGAGCTGTGAACAGTCCAAGAGGAGACAGTTGAGAGAAAAGATTAAATTCTACTAAAGGCCTTCAGAGATTTAAAATAAATATTTTCCTGAAGTTTCTTCTAATGTTTTCATTTTTGTTACTTTGTTTGATATCATGGCTTTATATTTAGATTCTTAGTCCAGCTGGAGTTTATTTTTTAGTGTGGTCTAACTTGTTTTCTTCTACAAATTCTAAAAGCCTTATGAATATCTAGCTGTATGATCAATTTCCTCCTTCAATTCATGGATTTTGTTTTCTTGATAGATTTCCAGATATTGAATTGTCATTGCATTCCTGGAATATAATCAGATAAAATAGATTGGGGCTGGAGACAGCACACTGCACCAATGTAAGGGGAAGAGTGTTTGTTTGTCTTATGTATGTGGTTAGACCCAATTTGACTACTGGCACCTCATAAGTAATCATCCTTGTGCCCTAAAATGTGCCAGGTATGATTCAAAAACAAAGATTTGGATTTGTTAATTCTATTACAAGGTTTCTCGTTCTGTCTTCCTTCAATTAGATAAATTTCTCTCTCCTATATAAATATTTAAGTAAAGATGCTTTTAAAAAGATGCAATTGAATTTCTAGGGAGATAAATAGTGATGTGCTCCCAAACGGTGTTCAGGAAGCCCAGGAGCCTCATGGGAAATTTTATATCTTCAGAATCAGTGGTTCAATACAAGGGCCCAGTCTGTTTAGGCTGAAGTGCCAGGAATTATCCAAATCACCCCAGTCATATTGGAAAGAACCATATGGTGCCATGAGTCAAATTCAACTCGGGACCATGCTTAATAACCTCTATACAGATTCATGTTTAATATTGTTCATGCTGGTGTCTTTCAAATAGTATTTTTATTCTATATCTAATCTCATTTTTATGTAATCACATTTTTCTACCTGTGTTGACTTATTATACATAAATATTCATCTTTCATGCTGTTTTAAAAATGACTGCAATTTACCTTCTAATTCGCTTCAAAATATTAGTACGATATGTCTTTTTTTTTTTTTTTGGTTGTTTGCTTTTGGACCATATTCACCAGTGCTCAGAGTTACTACTGGCTCTGTACTCAGAAATTACTACCAACAGGGTTGGGGCCACCATATGGGATGCAGGGGGCCAAACCTTGGTCAGCCACATACAAGGCAAACACTCTACCTGCTGTGCTATTGCTCTAGCCTACTACTATGAAACTTAATATTTAAAAATGCATTTCTTATAAGAAGCATATAAAATCACTTTTTACCCAGTTAATACTTGTCCTAATTAGAAGGTTGTATTTACTTTTAATGCAACTCAGATACCATACTCTTTTATAATTGACCTAACAATTTAAAGAAATTTAATTGCTAATATTTTTTATTTCTCTATTCTTTTTTTGTTTTGTTTTGTTTTTTTGGGTCACACCCGGCAGTGCTCAGGCTCCTGGCTCCATGCTCAGAAATTGCTCCTGGCAGGCACGGGGGACCATATGGGGCACCGGGATTCGAACCGATGACCTTTTGCATGAAAGGCAAACGCCTTAGCTCCATGCTATCTCCCGGGCCCCTATTTCTCTATTCTTACCTTCTTTTAGATTAAGAATTGGTGAGGCCAGAGAGATAGCATGGAGGTAGGGCATTTGCTTTGCCTGCAGAAGGACTGTGGTTTGAATCCCAGAATCCCACATGGTCCCTTGTGCCAGCCAGGAACGATTTCTCAGCGCAGAGCCAGAAGTAACCCCTGAGCATTGCCAGCTGTAACCAAACAAAAAAAAAGAAAAAAAAAGGATTTTCCATTCATTTTCCCCCTTTGTGTTATTTTAAATCCTTTTAATTATTACAGTTTGCTTTGACATATGGTGTTAAATACAACTTACTTATACCACTTTTTTGTTTATTTTGTTTTATTTGTTTTGTTTGGGGGCCACACCAAAGCAACTCAGGAGTTATTCCTGGTTCTATATTAAGAAATTACTTCTGGAAGGCTCATGGAACCATATGTGATGGCAAGGATCAAAACCAGGTCTGTCCTAGGTCAGCTATCACTCGAGCTCCTTAGAAACCTTAGCTCAGGTTTATTTTATATATTCCCATTGTCTTGTCGTCCCCCCCCACACACACACACACACACCTCCATTTCCTTTGTAACTTTGGAAAATTTTCAACACTGTAAGTGTTCTAATCACCTTGTACTTCTTACATATTGAGCCTTTGTTACTTTTGTTTTGGTCATTTTCTTGATTCTGCCTAGGATCTCATTTCATATTCCTGAAGAATGCTAAAAATGTCAGCTTGTTTTGTTATTTTATACATATGCTATTAATGAAGGCAAAACTGTTTTATCAATATATAATTCAAGGCTTATAATTGTTTACACCAATTTATTAGTGATAATTCAACATTTCTAGTTATTTTGTCTCTGTGAGATCTTGCTAAAATTTTTTCTTTCTTTACTGAAGCAAATAGTTTTTACTTAAATAAATTATAGAAATAAGAGGGGAGAGAGGACAAGAGGGCTATAGATCGAAGAAATAAAATGGGCTTCTCCGGAGTAGAAAAAGCAGAGGATGACTTTGGGAGGTTATTTATAATTTCTTCAAACTGTCGTGATCTGGAGCTTTATCCATCAATAAAAATTAATCTGGCTATTGTCACAATGGAAGATTGGGACTCCTAGCTGAACTGCTTTTCATATTAGCTAACAGATTTATGATGCTTAGAAACCATTATATCTTATTATTATTTGCTTACCTAGGATTTTTATCTTGGTTCTTCTACCTTAATAATTTTATCATATACCTACATATAGATTAGTTTTGCTTTTATCCATCCCAGTACTTATACTGTTAAAAATATGTGGCTCGGGGCCCGGGAGATAGCATGGAGGTAAGGCATTTGCCTTTCATGCAAAAGGTCATCGGTTTGAATCCCAGTACCGCGTATGGTCCCCCGTGCCTGCCAGGAGCAATTTCTGAGCATGGAGCCAGGATTAACCCCTGAGCACTGCCGGGTGTGACCCCCCCAAAAAAACAAAACAAAACAAAACAAAAATATATATATATATATGTGGCTCAATGTCTTTTTGTCATTTTGAAAAAAAAATGGTCAACATGCTTTCAGATATTGCTTCTACTCCATTTTCTCCCCCACCCATATGTAGTGCATTCCAATTTCAAGTATGATCAATGTTTTGTTTTGATTTGGTTTGGTTTTTGGTTTTTGGGTCACACCAGGCAGTGCTCAGGGGTTACTCCTGGCTCCATGCTCAGAAATCACTCCTGGCAAACTCAGGAGACCATATGGAATGCCGGGATTCAAACCAATGACCTGCATGAAAGGTAAATGCCTTATCTCCATGCTATCTCTCTGGCCCCTCAAGTATGATAAATGTTTTAATCATGCTTCAAGGCTTACTTTTCTTGATTTTCTACCATTTTATTCTTTTTATTCTAATCTGGATAGTTTTACTCCCTTCGTCTTTTGAATTATTATTCATGTTATGAACTACTTCTTAACTGCTTTTAAATCTATGTATTGAAAGCCTAATGCCAATTGACCTATTTGTAATCTTAGAATTTTCACTTCTTTTACATTTCAGTTTCCTAGACTACTACTCCATGTTTTAATCTGCTTTAATATTAATCTCAGACATTTCTAGGTATCTGTATTACTTAAGAATTTTCATATTATGGAGATTTTCCTCCTCTAGTTTCTGTTATTTGGTATCCCTTATCCTACTGAATTCCAGCTTCTATGAAAATCTGCAGATACTGTATTGATGTTCTTAGTCCAGAAAATGGCTATTTAACAGTTTCCCTTAATCCAGTCAGATTGAATTTGCTTCAGGCTGATTCTTTAACATTAATCTGTTTTGAGTTTATCCTTATACTTAGGTTATATTCCATGATCCCAGCTGAAAGCCTGAAGTGTCTTTCTGAAGAGCTCTGAACTCCCATTTCTATCTCCTGAGTACCAATAGGGTTGCTACTAAATCCTTCTAGCTATTTAACCGCTCAGTATATTCCTCTGCTAAATTAATAAATACCTTGAGGGGAAAAAAGCAGCTCATACTAATACCTTACTTATTTTCTCTCTTTACCTTTCACTCCAAATTCTTAAATGTCTCAAATTCTGGAAATCTTAGTAGTTCAAACTATATTGTTTTAACTCCTTAACACAGAGACAAAGTTATATTCTATTTGATGTAAATATTCCTCTTTTTAGTTTCAACTTCAGAGGGATCTTTTTCATCTCTTCATTGTTTTATGGGTACTTTTATAGGAAACTTACTGATTAATTTTTCTAACAAAGTTTTATTATCTCTGCTCTGTGATATTGGCATTTGGTCTATCTACATTTATTTCCTAAATCTTAATTTTCCACATACTTTATAGTAAGCTCATTATTTTCTCTCTATTTCTAAGATCTGCTAACTTATAGTGTCTGTGCTTTCTCTGTGTACAGTGTTTGCATTTTTACTTGATAGTTTTCCATTTCTTTGGGATATAGTTGCATTTTTACTTGATAGTTTTTGCATTTTTACAGTGTTTGCATTTTTACTTGATAGTTTTCCATTTCTTTGGGATATAGTTGCATTCTAAGTCATTATATATTTAATATTTGTAAATATTGACTAAGCTAAATATTCAAATTACACTAATTTATTTCTTTTTGTCCTGATTTCCAATTCATAGTTTTTTCCATATTTTAGCAATGTAGAAACACAATTAATTTTTAATTCAAAAATATGAAGTAAAATAGATATAGCTGTTAGCATTTAAGATAGTTATATAGAATGGATAAAGTCATTAAAAACAAAGCTGTAAGATTTCAATGTCTATTAAAAATAGCCCAGTGGCTGATATCATGTACAAAATCATTAAAAAGAGCACCTACATTTTTATTTATTTTAATTCATTAGGGAGGGCTGGAGTGATAGCACGGCAAGTAGGGCATTTGCTTTGCATGCAGCTGACCTATGTTCAACCCCAGATATCCTCTATGGTCTCCTAAGCCTGCCAGGAATAGCTTCTGAATGCAGTCAGAAGTAATCCCTGAGCACTCCTGGGTGTGGCCTAAAACAAAAACAATATCCAATAAGAAAATGATAAAGATAAAATATCTGACTAGATGTTCACACAATTTTAAGGGACAATAAATTTCATGAAAAAATAATTTTCAGTCTTTGTTGTACATAATTTCTTTCCTATGTGAGATATAAAGAGAATATAAGAGAATAACTGGCAACATAAATTCCCACAGATAAACAGAACCTGAGAACTGGTCTACTAAACTGAATTTACTGTGATGAGGAGATGGGATAAGGGTTAGGAGGCTATTGAGATATAAACACTCTGATGGACCTATGGTTAGAATATTGTATGCATGAAACACTATCATTAACAGAACTGTATATCATAGTGCCTGTTTTTTATTTTAAAGTTAATACAATTTTGAATTAATCTGATTGAGAAAAAAATCAAAATTTGTAAAAACACCCATTATAACTTTAAAAATGACATTTTATATGCTTTTATTTCTTAAATTGTTCTTGGACAAGTTTATAATTAAAATATTACCTTATCATGAGGGCCAGAGCAGTAGTACAGTGGTAGGACACTTGTCTTGCATGCATCCAACCTGGTTTTAATCCCCCAGCATCCCATATGGTTCAAAAATCAAATACAAATATTACCTTACCACTCTTCACCAAAAGAAATTTTTTTGAGAAAATCTTTCCTATAGAAAAAAACAAAAAGAATCTTCTATTCAAGAATCTTCCAGTTAAGTAGAAAGTTAGGCAGTGATTATATATACCAGTTATAGAATATTTTGCAACTCTTAAGTACTACTGAAGTAGGATCATTTGACATTTAACTGAAGATATTGCCAGTGCATAAACTGTTGAAGTAGAATGCATGGTCTAAGCTCATTCTGGTAAAATGTCAGTAATAGTAATAAAATGGAAGTTTATATAATGTTGAAAGGCCCCCCACATTTGTCAAAAAGCAAAAATTACAAGGAATGCCAGGCTTGTTTTGACCCTTCCTCTCAATCACCTGTAATAAGTGTGGTAAATGATAAAAATGCTTTTAATAACTAAGAATAAAACACATCTGTGGGGTAGATGGCTACATGGTAGAGGTAGCCAATCTTCCAGATACTAGAAACTGCTTGCCAGATAACTTAGATTGTTTGCGTGTTCTTACACTAGATCATTCTGAGGTTGCTGCTTTTTTATCTTTCTTATAGCTGACTGAAATGCTAGTCTCAGTTATTTCACTGCTGGTCTAGGCTGTCTAGTTCGGAAAATGAATAGTAGTATAAATCAATCACATTCTCCATTTGTGAGTTTTTTTTTGTAAAAAGGTGAGAAAGAAAAGATTAAAATACCAGGGTTCCCTAAGAGTTTCATTCTCTTTTAATGAGCAAAATTCCCATGATCAGAGATAACTAGAACTTCACAATAGAATATAATAAGCAGATCCTATCTTCTTGATGATTGCCTTTTGAATGTCATTGGAGACTAGAAAATAGATGCTATTTTATTCCCACTCTCTTTAACAGGCAAATATATGTATCAGGTAGAAAAATGAAAATGACTATTTTCACATTGTCATATTCCAAAAGGCAAGCAAAGAAACCAATTTAAATCTCTTGTACTTATTCAGAAGTATATTTGCAGCTCATGGAGTAATTTTAAGTATCATTGTTCTATCTTGGCAGCTAGTTTTTAACTTCAAGCTAAGAATGACCATGTATTTTTTGCATTACTACTTTTGCACTAAGAGAAAAGGGCAAATTTACATTCATTTGGGATCTTTGACTTCACAACTGATCCCATCTATTGAATACTAAATAGGATATGTAAGTCATTGCAGTCAAACTACTGCATTCAGAAAGGTCAATAACCTCATTCCTAAACAGTGCTTATGTGCAAAGCAGCTTTGCAAAAGTCTCGTTTGCAAAATGTGCACATTTTTTAGTGCAAATGATCTCTTTCACATGGTTTTAATACATATTTTACTACATAGGATTTGGGGCATCTTTCACGTTTAAAAACCAACTTATATTTTGTTCCTATAGTTAGATGCCCAGAATTTGCTGTAGAACCTTCATAATTTTACCTAAAATATCTTGAGTCAGACTATCTGATTCCATATCTTATAAGGTGTGTGATATTGAGCAAGTTTACTTTCTAAGCTCTGTTTCTCATGGGGACAGTACTAAAGGATTTTACATATGAAAGCCATAGACATGAACACTATTATAACCATCTCCATTAACTACAATTACAATTGTTTTTTGTTACAGATCTTTGGGGTCAGAGTGAAAGCACAGCAGGTAGGGCATTTGCCTTGTGTGTAGCTACTTGGGTTCGATCCCTGACATCCCAAATAGTCTCCCCAGCCTAACTTCTGAGCACAGAGCCAGGAGTAACCCCTGAAACCACCGGGTTTGGTCCCTGCAATCCAAGAAAAAAAGAAAGAAAAAAAAAAGATATTTGAGGCTAAAGCTACAAATTAAACCAGCCTTTCCCACAATTTCTCTATGCACTCATTTGTATCTTGGGTGATATGAAATCACATCTGTTTTTCCCCTCACGTGCCCCCCACATTGTTATAACTGTTACCCCATTTCCCCATTCGTCCTATATAACCTTACCTGCTAGTAAGGTTATATTTCTAAGAGGTTTCTTTGGGAGGTACCAGTAGGATTATCTGAGGAGAAGAGAGGGAGATGGATGGGGAGATGGGGAGAGATTGAGCAAGGAAGAAGCAGGAGCAGAGGAGATGGCTGAAACATGTTAAGATGACAGGGACAATAATGGAGATGGCTTGAAAAGTTATGATAGGTCACACATGTTGTGGCTAGGGCCTTGAATAAAGTTGATGTCTCCTGAAATCTTTCTGTGGACCATTTTCCCCGCCGCTATCCTGAACTCTCAGACCCGCCAGCTGGAGGAGGTTGGAGACGCGTGGTCCGAGCTGGAGGAGAAAGGCCTCTCACCCTTCACCATCCATCACCATTCAGCCCCATCCAGGGCTGTTATTCTACAATAACCCAGTCCAGGAGATAACTAATCACCTTATCCCACCTGCAGTTCAGTATCTGCCAGTTAGGTGTCCAGAGCTGGTGGCCAGGCTGCCATCTTTCAAGGTTATTGTAACACCATGTAGGATATTGTCACTTCCCTAAATAAAGCCTCTGCAGAAACACCACTTGGTGCACCCCTTTCTTTGTCCCTTGTGCATGAATCTTGCAATCATCCAGGTGGGTGGGAGAATTTAGGGACAGGTCCTGTCCACATTCCCAGATGTCATGTGGCAGTGGACAACACAGTAAGTCTAGACTTTGGGCAGCTGTGTCCTTGGATGTCCTCCTGAGTATTGCTCCAGGGATGGGGCTGTTTAATGGGCCGAGCCTGCCCACACTGCCTTTTCTCTGCACGGCTGACTATAGCCAACCCAGAGACAACACGGTCCAGTGAAACAGCATTTATGAGTCTACATGTTCCATGGCCTCTCACAGCTGTGGAGAAGATTTTTAAATGGTACTGTAATGAATAAATTTGTTGTCCTCTGTAAGTTCCTGATTTGGCCTGCCTGGTGACTGGTTTTGGTTGTTGTTTTGTTCATTTTGGGAGGGAGAAGAGGTCCCACGCTCAGTGCTGCTCAAGGTTTACTCCTGGCCTATGCTCAGTCACTTGGTGGTTCTGGAGTCTGAGTGGGAGATCATATGAGTTGCTGGGGTTTGAACCAGGGATTAGTTACATGCAAGACTGTCTCTCTAGCCTGGGCCCCTTTTTGTCAATTCTCCACCAAAAGCTTCCCTCATCTTGTCCCCATCCATCACCTCACTACTTTTAACTTCTCTCAGCAGGATCAGAAAACTTTCTTATTTCTAACTAAATCCAAAAGACTATATCCTCTTTTTTTAACTTACTCATTTATGAATACATTCTCAATGTAAGAGACAACAGTGAACATAAGTAACCATCCGTCCCTCCCACCTTTCCCATCTGACACTCAACAACACTATGCTAACCTCCAGTCCTACTGAAATTGTTCAATGCAGAGCATAAGCAGAAGGTGGGGGACATTAGTATACCCAAACAAAACTCCAAGCTCTGAGACCTTAAAGCACACCCCTCTCAGAATCCCTCAGAATCTCAAAAAGATTTTCTTTATGTCTTTTGATTCCTGGTTTGCTTTGCCAGCAGTTGCCTCAGACCTTTTCTGCACTTTTCCTCCTCTATAGTTGTTTCCATCAGTCTCCTGTTTTCCAGCAATTCCTCCATGAATTGTGAAATACTGATGTAACACTTTTTCAAGGGTTATAATCCTTGCTTTTCAGTTTTTCATTATTAAATTCAACTATCAGAGTGAGATATCTTAATGCATGTTCAGATGACACACAAAATTTGATCTTATGTATGTGTGTACATTTGTGTTTAATATATGCACATATATATTCGTAAAATCACTTCGTATTTACTGGCCCTTGTTTTTAGTTCAATGGATTGATCTCACTTCTAAACTGCCTCCTTCAATCCTTTTTCTTCCCTTCCTCTGATCTTCTGTTGTTTTGTGAACTTCTTTTCCTCTTATTCTATGTCTTATACTATAGAACTTCTTTCTCTGCCATCTCACTTTTAGTCTCCTTGCTTTTGCTGGTCCTTCCCATTTCCCTGAATTCAGCTATTATCAGATCAGTGAAATTACACACACTGTATTTGAATTAATAATGCTCACCAGGGCTTCACTCTCCTACATTTAACTAATCTTAAGGACATTTCTTAATCTTATATGACCAAAAGCTGAATTATTGGTTATTGCTTCTGCTGAAATCACCTCCTAAGAGAACTCCAGTTACTGGTACCTGGGAGTCCTCCCTCTGAAACTCAGTTTCTATGTGTCCACATTTTTCATTTTCCATTCAGCCCTCATCTCTCTCTCCTGTGCATCATCCCATCCATACGTCTATTGCTGTAATTCTCAACCTTGCCACTGAACTCAATCCTCTGAAATACACAACTAAATCACTGTCTTCATGAATCCTTGAATACCTTTGTAGACAGGACACACTCTCAAATGTGGCAGAAGGCCCTACAAATGATCCTAACTGGCACTTCTATTTTCTTCCATACTTTTCTGTGTATTTTATTTTTCAGCTACAATAAAATTCTTGCAGTACCATGTTATTTTACCATTATTCTTGCATATCTTGCTTCCAGTTCCCTATCTCTGTAACTAGTTCATTTATTTTGTTGGTATCACATTCTCCCAAGAAACCTTCTTTCCTTCCTTCCATAATTAACTAACTACTTAGACTGCTCACTTTGATTTTTCTCTAACGCTTTTTCTCTGTTATCATTAGTGCTCTTTTACAGCTCTTTTATAACTGTTTGCTCCCAAGAGTATCCAGAAACAATAAGCAGAACAATGTGTTTTATCTTGGGCCTAAATTGTTTTTTGTGTGTATATACTATACCTATCCATACATATATAATTTAATTTTAAGAATAAGGTACTGGGGCCCGGGAGATAGCATGGAGGTAAGGCGTTTGCTTTTCATGCAAAAGGTCATCGGTTCAAATCCTGGTGCCCCATATGGTTCCCCGTGCCTGCCAGGAGCAATTTCTGAGCATGGAGCCAGGAGTAACCCCTGAGTGCTGCTGGGTGTGACCCAAAAACCACAAAAAATAAATAAATAAATAAATATAAAAGAATAAGGTACTGAAATCGTCTTTTTCTGTCTTTTCTTCAAAGTAAAGTTTTAGATTTCTCCTGCCATACCTCAAATACAAGCTTAACATGAGCATCTAAATGTTTTTATTGTTCAAGTAAGTGTTATGTGTGTGTGTGTGTGTGTGTGTGTGTGTGTGTGTGTGTGTTTCTGTGGTGAAGAACTTATATTTTATTGGATTCCGAATGGATCCTTTCCTCCTTCCCTACCAAATTTCAGGATCACTACAATAAAGAAATCAAGCCTGACTGAGTGCATGTACTTAATTTTTACAAATTCTGTTTTCTATCATCTGGACAGCAAGTAATTTGCTTCCTGACAAGAATTAGTCTTCAAAATCTATTGTTTTCTTTATTTGTAAAACATTGATTTCTGCTCTGGTTTTGGTTATTTCTTTTGTTCTGCTTGTGTTTGGGTTCCTTTGTTGTGTGTTTCTCAGATATTTAAGCTGTGACTTTAGGTTGTTGATTTTATCTTTTCTTCTTTCCTTATGTAGGCCTGGATTGCTATGAGTTTCCCCTAATTACTGCTTTCGCTGTGTCCTATAGATTTTGGTAATTTGTTTCTTCATTATAATTAGTCTCAAGGAATCTCTTTATTTCTTCTTTGATTTCCTCTTTAATACTGCTGTAATTGAACACCATGTTGTTTAGTTTCCAGGTGTTAGAATTTCTCCACACAAGGTAGGACGGGAACGGAGATGGAGGGAGGGCAGTTCGGTGATGGGAATTCCCCTGATTTTATATTACTATGTATCAAAAATATTATTGTCAATGATATGTAAGCCACGATGATTAAAATAAAAATTATATTTATTTTAAAAAAGTGTGAAGGAGATTAGTTCCAGAAATTAATGGAAAAACAGCAAAACAATGTGTTCCAATTCTTTTCCTTTTACAGCTAATATAATAATTACTGGTATATTAAGTCAGATAAGACAAAATTCAGTAAAAGCATAAAAAATAAACTCATTCTTTTGCATTTCCTAAAAAAAGAAAAGAATTTCTCCACATGCTATTTTTACAATCAATATCAATCTCTGTGGCATTATGATCTGATAGGATAGTTAGTATGATTCTTCTGTTTGTGAATTTTTGTAAATTTGACTTATGTCCTAAAATGTAATCCCTCCTTGAAAGGGCTGTTTTGAAATTTTATTGTATTGGGTTGTTGGTGTTACAATTGGTATTTGGTTTATATCAGTGACCATTGAGCAGTTTATTTAGAGTTGGTTTGGCTAGCACAAATGTTGCA
Source organism: Crocidura indochinensis (assembly GCA_004027635.1). Taxonomy (NCBI): domain Eukaryota; kingdom Metazoa; phylum Chordata; class Mammalia; order Eulipotyphla; family Soricidae; genus Crocidura; species Crocidura indochinensis. The sequence continues at coordinate 2,835 of PVKC010027489.1, read as the reverse complement.
AGTTCTTTTTTGTCTAAGAATGTTTTTAACTCTCCCTCCCATATAAATGATAGATTTGCTAGGTAGTGGATTCTAAGTTGAAATTTTATTTTATTCAGTAATTCAAATATGTCATTCCACTCTTTTCTTGCCTGAGTCATTTCAAATGGCAGATTTGGTTAGATTCTTATGCTCTTTCCTTAATACTTCAGATTTTTCTTTTCCCTTATTGCTTTAAAAAGTCTATCTCTCTTTGTTTTTTGCCATTCAAATGACTAGATGTCTTGGTGTTGCTCTGGTAGTGTCTGTTTTGTGTGGAACTCTTTTTTGCCTCTTGGATTTGTACAGTGACCTCTTTCCACAGAGTGAAAAAGTTCTCTGTTTTTCACTACTTGTTGTTTCCCTTTTCACTTTTTTTCCTCCTCTGGTCTTCCTATAATTAAGAGATTATTTCTCTTATATGTTAATTAAGAAGCTTAAATTTTCTTCCATAAATTTGTCACTCCTTACTTTTTTGACTTATTTATGAATACTGGCTTGTTATTTGGCTTCAAGTTTGTCTATACAGTTCTCTATCTGCATGATTCTACTACTATGGCTTGCTAATATGTTCTTTAGTTCCTTTAATTCTACTTGTACGGATTTTCTCATCTACTGAACTAGTTCTTTTTGAGTTGGTTGAATTGGTTTGAGTTGGTTGAATTGCTTAATTTCACTCACTAGTTAACCTTGGTTACTGTTACTAAGGCAAGAAGTGTTGATTTTAGGTCCTTATCTGTAAGACTCAGGCATTTTGATGGGCTCGGAGATTTGCGTAAGTTTTATTCCATATCCCCAGTTGCAGTTGACCTCCATAGTTTTCCCATTGTTTTTGCACTTTGTGGGTGGGTTTGATGAAGTTTCAGGTTCCCAGTTCCTTAAGAAACTCATTTACTGTATTGATTATACAAAAGTTGACTACAAATACATTGCCTTACAGGTTATTTTCCTAAACAATCAAGGTTATCTCAGAATGAAACAAAAAATGTCAAGTAATTATGTGGTTTGGTCACTGAGTTTTAAGGCTGTATGTTGCATAAGAGAAAGAAGTGTTAGAGTGGGGTTGGAGCAGTGGTGCAAGCAGTAGGGTGTTTGCCTTGGTGCTGACCTAGGACAGACTGTGGTTCAATCCCCTGGTGTCCCATATGGTTCCCCAAGCCAGGAGCAATTTCTGACCACATAGCCAGGAGTAACCCCTGAGTGTCACCAGGTGTGGTCCCCAAACAAACAAACAAAAAAGAAGTGTTAGGGCATCTCTGCATGGAAATATTAGATATAATTGGAATGAATTAGCCAAGCATGTTAGCATCTTTGTGGTTTGGAGAGAGGAGGAGGATAGATGTACCAGATGTCCCAAAGGGTTCTAAGCTGAGCCTACTTAAAAGAGGTTTTGATTTGTGCCTCTGGGAGCCTAGAGAGTTCTGGTTTAACTGGGGACCTGCAGGCCCTCTTTAAGATGACACACTTGAATTGGGAGAGCAGACAAACTAAATGTCCCTCTAGGTGCTGGGTTGAGCACAGAGCTTGGGGAGGTGATTGGCATGTGGTCCTTATTTGGCTCTTATTCTAAAGAGTCCAATCTTCCTCTTCATTCTGAGCTTTTGCTTGGTTAGAGGTCTGTCCATAACACACAGTGTTAACCAAGTTGTTTATAAACAAATTTTCCAATTCTTAAAAATATATTCTATTCTATTCCTGTACCAGAGAGATAGTATGGATGTTAAGACTTGCTTTTCACATTGCCAATCATAATTCCAACCCCAGTACCACATATGGTGCCTCAAGCACAGCCAGGGGTGTCCCTGAGGACATAATCACAAGTAAATACAAAGCATGGATGGATGTGGCCCCAGACAAAACAAAATATTCCTAAAGTTAGTTTTAACCTCTCTTTATATTTATATTTCTCTTTTTAGTTCACTGAATCATAAGTAAGGGATATGTGAAGGGGTATGTGAGGTAAAGAAAAACTTCTTGCTAAATTCTTACTAGAATGTATTTATAAGAATGTGTGCCATTACCTTCAATTTTAAATCATCTTCAAAAGTGAATTTATATTATACATTTTCATATTTTCAAGGTAATTTATTTTTCTTTATTTGTAATAAATCTCAAAAAAGCCATTAAACTTTTAAAACTAATCAAATTTGTAGGCTGTACTTAACACATGACCATATTAATTTCTACTGCATTGTTTATTCAAGAAAGCCACTCAGTTAAGGGAGCCAGGAGGTGGCGCAGGAGGTAAGGTGCCTGCTGCCTAGCCTAGGACGGACCACGGTTCGATCCCCCGGTTCCTATATGGTCCCCCGTGCCTGCCAGGAGCGACTTCTGAGCGCGTAGCCAGGAGTAACCCCTGAGCGTCACTGGGTGTGGCCCAAAAACCAAAAAAAATAAAAAATAAAAATAAAAACCACTCAGTTAATATATTTCACATGAAAACTTGGAGAACTATGCAACTGATATAAAAATTAAAGGTTTTTCTCTAGTAGAGTAATCTCTGTTTAGTAAAGGTTGTTACTTATTAAAAATTTTCCTGTGATGAAAAATATTCAGCTCTATCTGAAAGAAAAGGTTGATTCTCATTTATTTGTGATACTATAATTACTACATTTCCAGTTTGTTGTATATTTTTATTACATCTACTAGTTCTAAATTATGCACCCCTGTTAAATGCCTGTGTTGTACCATAAACCATAAGCAGTAACTTTTCAGAAGGAAGGAGGGAAGGAAGGAGGGAAGGAAGGAAGGAAGGAAGGAAGGAAGGAAGGAAGGAAGGAAGGAAGGAAGGAAGGAAGGAAGGAAGGAAGGAAGGAA
>PVKC010027488.1:0-16295 GCA_004027635.1 Crocidura indochinensis | reverse complement strand
TTCTTCAGGCTCTGCCTTCTTTTTCTTCTTTGTCTTAGAAGAACCTCTTCTATACAATAATATAAAGATGAGAAGCATTATGAGAGACATAAAAGCAAGCAATCCAATTAGTTTCCAGAAGATCAAGAAGCCACCACTGTTCCTTTGAGAAAAAAAGTAGGGCATATCCTGTATAGAAAGTAAGAGACAGTGGTTAAGGTCACTGAAAACCATTTATATACCCACTACGTTGATTTCAGTCACCATCAAAATATGGTACACTCCTCTAAGCATCCCCATGCCTTACCTAGCTCATACACACTTAAGTCCTTTCCTAGCCATCACTGGAATACCAGGGAAACAGTGTTGGGATACCAATTACAGACCCGAACCAGAAAGTCCTGCAGAAAGACATGTGGACCTGTATGCCTGAATATTTTCCCTTGCTTCGAGTTTCTGCTTCTTTCACTGGGAACAGTGGGGTTTGCTGTTGGGTGGAGCCATATGCTAGTAGCTATGATGCCTTACTCTACTCTCCCTGTCAGAAAAAGTCACATTACATAGGTGATAACTGAGTCATAGGTGAGGGGTCAGGTAAGAGAAACCAAGGAGGCAAATGTATAGATAGCATGGGAATAATTGCTTAGGGATGGTCACAATAACATAGGCTAAAGATATGGAATGATTGCCAAGAAGAAGAGATGGGAGAAGTGTTAAAAGAACATAGGGTCTATCTGCAGTACATGGTATGTACCTTGACAGAAAGATGAGCTTTCCTGGGACTATTTAACAGGTAGTAGGACCAGACCAGGAGGGATTTCAGCATTTTTAGAGCAACTTCCAGATAGGCTATGCCAGATATGGCCATTATGAATGGATGGAAGAAGAGGGATGTGGGTGAGGAAACTAATGAGTGAATTTGCCAGAGGCCCAAGTAGTAGTCAGTAGTGCCTTGAACAGATGGGAGTGAAAGGTAAAAGAGCCACCAATCCAAAACACATCCTGCATCGATTATACTTATTCTTCTTAATGAATAGGCTGCTTAACTTGGGTTTCCCTATCCTATGGCTGTAGGGCAGAGAAGTCCTAATATCCCTAAGTTCCCTCAGGATCAAAGAGTCCTGCAGAAAGACAATGGACATTTATGCCTTAATTTCTTCTCCTCTTGTCTGACTTCTGTCTACTCTTGCCTGGTTCTGCTCTGTACTATCTGAGTGTCTCCATAAAGTCCTGTCTCCACTTCCCAAGGGTTAAGTTTTTTGGCTTCCCTCACTCCTGCTGGCCAAGCACTGTGGATCTGAGAATTGCCATTGCAATAAAGATATGGATGTTAGAAAGGGATTGACTGAAAGGCTATCACAAGGGTTCCTGAAGGTGACAACCTCTCTGTAAACGTCAATATCTGTCTCATTATCCAGGTATGTTATTTACTCACAAGAGAAGGGCACTTGAGCTTTGCTCGATTGTATTTGAAGTCATGCCTTGTGGACTTCAACCCCACAGGTTCTAGCTGTGGGGAGAGAAAGGACATAAGAACCGTCTTTAGAACTGAGATAGAGCAATTCATGGGCAGAATCACACCATTTTATGTCTTTGCATGCGTGGATTAAAAACAACAGTCAGGGCATTAATAGCATCCTGAGTTGGAACTGAACCTCTTTCCTACTTTAGAGAGTGACAGGAAACTCAAGTCTGTGCTGCAGATTCACCCAGAAAGACCCAATAGGTATATTGTCTTATCGAAGGCCTCAATAAATATGTGGAATTCCAGGACTTATATAAGTTCCATGCCTTTCCATCCCTCTGAATTTTAATTTTTATACAGTGCCACAGCCCTTCTATTTTCAATGTTCTATAGCGGTACTACTTAAATGTACTGGGTTCTTATAATATGGTTAGTATTGAATTTCATGTAAACTCCAAAAACTTATTATTATAGTATTTCCCTGACATTTGGGTTGTTATTTTCATGAATGTGGAGCTTCTTCATAAACTGTTTCATGGTTTATTTTAATTTTGGACTCTCAGAAGGTGAAGGTACCATTCCACATGACACAGGGCCTGGCAGTTCAAGCTTGATCCCCAGGTACTGTGTTTTGCCTGGAGAAGCAACTCCATTTAGACTCAATGATGTTTGTGTTTTCTTAAAATATTTCTTAGTACAATTGAAATTCTAAGAGATCCTATAACACTCAAATAATGGTTCAGAAGTTGCAGTCCATCCTCCTTTCCAAGCATATCAATTTGTAGGCAATCCTTGGGAGATGACCAAGACTGAGGGGTGATTTGCTGAGATTTGCAGAATTCACTGATCTGCATAATCCACTCTGAATTCTGAGCTATTATTTATATATTGTTTGGGAGGCATACCTGGCAGCGTTCAGGGGATACTTCTACCTCTGTGTTTAGAAATCACTCCCTGAAGTCACATGAGACCATTTGGGATAACAGGGATTGTCCCACGTTGGCCATGTGCAAGGCCAACTCCCTACCCCCTGCTACTGCTCCAGACACCTCTCATATACATCTTATAATAATCAATGCATATCTTGAAAAAACCAACTCCTGGTCCTCTTCCTCCCCCCATGAATGACAGGGAAATTTGCTCTCCCAGCTAGTAATCAATCCTGGGACATGATCTTTCTTTTTCAGTTGCAGGGAATTTTTCATCTATTTCTTGGTGACACTAGAGGAGAAACGTTTGCCTGGTTCTTCAGGGTGGGCACATCAGCTAAGTTATGGATCTGCAGAAAGTGAGCTGTATGGAGCAGGTCAAACAAATGAACCAACTCAGATCATACTCAGTGTTCTATAATTCCAGAGTGAGTTGTTTGAGAACCATGGATAGAATGAAATAAGGCATTTATGTTATACATAAATTACACAAATATTTAAGATAGCTTCAACAATACTTCCTTAGAGTTACAAAAAAAAAAACCATTATTATTAGATCTCTAGTAACACAATAGGACCTATAGGATAAGCTATTTGGTTACAGTGTTCTGAGTCTATTCAATCAACTGGTGCAGTGTAAAGTGATCCTGAGGGTGCAATGAGCTCATCAGTCTCTAAATTCTACATTTTCCTTGACCTCAGAAGTATCTTTTCTGATATATCTTGTGATTTATTTGACATTCCTTTCACCCCATACCTTATCCAGACACTGCCATTAGTTCTAACATTTCCAGTTGGCAGACACTTTGGCATTATAATGTGTCTTCATCTTGTTCTGCAACTCAGTCACATTGGTCAAAGCCCAGTTACTTAAAAACACCCAGTTATCTGAACTCATAAGAGGGAAAGTCCCTTAAAACATCAACCGTCTTTTAAAATGCAACTGATGTCAAAATTGAACAATAAAAATCTCAGTGCTTGGGGCCTGGAAAGATAGTATAGCAGGTAGGGCTTTTGCCTTGCATGTAGCCAACCCAGTTCAATATCCAGCATTCCATTTGATTCCCTCGGCCTACTAGAAATAATTTTGGAGTGAAAAGCTTGGGGTAACCTCTGAGTACTAGTCATTTGGACTAAAAACAAGAAAAACAATTTAGCTCTTGAATTGGTATGTGCCAAAGCTAAGATGAGAGAAAAAGAAATGTGGTAAACATCGCAAAAATCAAAATGAGCAAACACAGAAATGTCCATTGCAAAACTTACAAGAGATGGCAGTACAAATGATAATAATAAATCCCCAAATTAGTCTTAGTAATTTATTAACACTTATGGCTGAACTCAGCAATCAGGAAACCCAAATGTATATATTGATCATACAGCTCAACCCAACTTTCTAACTACAGGAGACACAACTGAATAGTCAGGGTAAATAAAGATTCAAAGTTCATGCTGAGAACAATTCTATGGGAAAACAAAGACTGGGTGGCTACACACATATAAAACATCATAGATTTTTAAATAAACAAATGGTACTACACAAAATAAGAGGCTTCATATTGTAAAAAAATAACTTAAAAATACAGACACCTCATCTACTGGGAGAAAATATTTTCCCACTATTACTCTCACAAAGGATTTATAATCAAGATATATCAAGTCATTGTAAAACTTAGTAATAAATTACAATAATTTATGATATTTAAAAATTTGCGAATAGGGAATCAAAGAAAGTTAGTGTGGATCTCAGATTTGATCCCCAAACTCAATGGGTGATGGGAATGTTGCACTGGTGATGGGTGGTGTTCTTTACATGACTGAAATCCAAACAAAATCATGTATGTAACCAAGTTGTTTAAATAAAAATTAAAAAAATAAATAACTTAAAAATTCTGGGGCCGGTGAGGTGGCGCTATATGTAAGCTATCTGTCTTGCAAGCACTAGCTGAGGAAGGAACACGGTTTGATCCCTCGGCGTCCCATATGGTCCCCTGAAACCGGGGACAATTTCTGAGAGTTTAGCCAGAAGTAACTCCTGAGCATCAAATGAGTGTGGCCCAAAAAAAAAACAAAAAGAATAAAATACAGACTCATCTACTGAAAGAAAATATTTTTCCACCATTACTCTCACAAAGGATTTATAATCAAGATAGAGCAAGTCATGTAAGACTTAGCAATAAAATAAAATAAACTTTGGTATTTAAAATTTGCCAATAGGGATCAAAGAAAGTTAGTATGATGGGGCCCGGGAGATAGCATGGAGGTAAGGCATTTGCCTTTCATGCAAAAGGTCATCGGTTTGAATCCCGGTGCCCCATATGATCCCCCGTGCCTGCCAGGAGCAATTTCTGAGCATGGAGCCAGGAGTAACCCCTGACCACTGCCGGGTGTGACCCAAAAACCAAAAAAAAAAAAAGAAAGTTAGTATGAATCTCAGATTTGATCCCCAAACTCCATATATTTGTCACCTAAGCTCTGCTAGAATTGATTCCTGAGTCTGTAAAGTCAGAATAAGTGCTGACCAATGATTGATGTGTACATGAAATAAAAAGTTAGATTGGTGGGTGAGTGGGTGAGTTGGGGCCTGGGAGAGGAGATGAACAGACCTTTCCTTCAAGAAGACTACAGATGGTCAATTTAAGACTATAGGTCTAATGGGCAGAGCGATAGTTCAGTGGTTGGGTATTTGTATTAAACATGGCCTACCGAGGACAAATCCTAGTTCAATCCTCATCACCTTATGTGATCCCCTGCGCCAGCTAGGAGAGATTTCTGAGTGTAGAGTAAGGAGGGACCCTGAGCAGGGACAGGTGTCCCCTCTAAAGAAAATATTATAAGCATATAAAATAAATTTATATCACTATCATCAAGGAAATGCAATAAAACAAGGCATTACCTTATATGTGGGAGAATTGCCAACATAAAAAACAAAAACAGGTTATGATCTGATGTGGCTGTTGGGAAAAGTCACACCTGGTTCCATGTTAATGGGATTAAGTCACATGGTCTTGTGCTATGTCAAAGAGCCTGGATTTTCATCTTTAGGAATAATTTTCTTTGGAAATTTAAAAGTTATGGATATGACTCAATCTATACTTTTTTCAGAGGAATGTGGTAATTTACAGTCTATTACCTCAGTACCTCATTGAGTTAATAGTCCCATTATTTAATCGTGGTTCAGTCCCTGAGTGTGATATTTTGAGCAATTTTCTTGGGTGTGTAGTTGTTAGAGCCACTCTGCAGTGCTTAGCAATAATTTGTGGCTCTGTGCTCAGGAAATACTCCAGGCTGTGCTCAAAGGGCTCCTCCCAGTGCTGGGAATTTGAATCAGGATCTCAGACATTGTTGCCACATAAAAAGTGCCTTACTTCCCTTACTGTGTCCTGAATAAAATAAAACGCATCATATATAAGTTTTTAATGAAAGCTAACAAAATAGGGCCACAAATTCTATTCCTGAAGATCTGCTGAGAATTAGTGATAAAGGGAAAGAGAACATATGGAACCAGCACTGGAAACAGGCCCAATAGACACCCTGATTTAGAATTTCCCTTGACACCTGCTTCCAATATTATCCTCAAGACACAATTCAATTTTATGTCCTTTCATTTTTTATTTCCCCTTTTTTTCATTTATTTTTTGGTTTTTGTATGTATTTATTTTGGTTTGGGGGTGACACCCGGTGACACTCAGGGATTACTTCTACGTATGTGCTCATAAATTACTCCTGGCTTGGGGGACCATTTGGGATGCCAGGGTATAAAACTGCAGTCCGTCCTTGGTAAGCGATTTCAAGGCAGACACCCTACAGCTTGTACTAATGATACAGCCCCTCTTTTTATTTAATTTTTCTTTCCTTTTCTTTTTTCTTTTCCTTTCTTCTTTTTTCTTTTCCTTTTTGTTTCCTTTCATGCCTAGGAATAATTCTCAAGGATCACCCCTGGCTAGATTTCTGGACTGATATGTGATACTGGAACAGAATCTAGGTCAGCTCCATGCAAAATAAGTACCTTATTCACTGTATTGTACTCTAGCTCCTAATCTACTTGGTTTAATAAAGTTTATGAAACTTTATATATGAAGTTTATATAAACTTTATTTACATATATAAGTCCTCTATATGCGTTGTTAAAATATATTTTCTTAGTCATTTCATAATCGGAAGGTATAGAGAGATAGCATGTTGGAGAACATTTGGGGAAATTCCTTCTAGGGATATGATTAATGAGGCCAGGATAATTTTTAGGCAGGGATTTTTAAGAGCTCAGATTTTAAAGAGCAGAGATTTCAAGAGTTCTATAGTGAATATAGCTAGGAGGGTAATGGTTATGGTAGTAGGAACACATGCATGATTATTAATTAAATGTATCAAAGATTTTTCAAAAAACCTTGTTAGCAGTAATTGTACTAAAGTCCTAGATGATTCTAATGTATTGCCAACGCTAAGAACTGCTAAGTATCTTCACTAAGCCTGAATATTTATGAATAATTGGGAATCTATCAGTACCTGGAAACTGGGGAGAGTCAGGTTTTTGCTGCCATTGAAAAGTTCACAAGTGACAGAAACAGTGGAGGAATAAGTATCAGGTAGTAAAATCAAAACCGGATACTGTGAGGCTTCTCACTTGGGAATGGAAAATACCACTAAAGAAGGGATATGTTGATAACACAATGTTCAAATTAAGTTTTGTTCTTGTGAACACTTGGAGGTCTAATCACTGCAGAGTGGAGTCTTGGAGACACCAGAGCATCTGGTGAAATCCTGAGTTATTTTGAGCTTCTGACAGGAAGGAGCTGTGACCTAGCATGTTAGTCCTTGTGAAAAATAGTATTTACATATGTGGGTCATTGCCAAACATAGGCACTCACCATGCTATTCCAGAGTGCAATAGCCAACTCATTTTGTGAAAGTGATAAGAAATACTGACAGTCATCTGATAAGTAGGAATTGTCACTTTCCATATTCTACAAGGAAAAGCAAAAGCAAGATAAACAAAGTGAACCCTCACAGTCATAATGTAAGTGCCCTGAGCTTTTTTCCAATAATTCCTATTTGAACTTGTTCCACGTGTGGAGAAACGTGGCAATTTGGAAGTTTGGAAATATTTTGAAAACAATGGAATGCTCAGGAACCCTAGAAACACATGCAAAGCAATCATTATCATTCTGGACAACATATAGTAGAGTGATTCCCAGTGTTTAACTCTCTGTTACGGTAGCTTGGGCACCACTGATTTCCTCCATTTTTCCCAGTGAATTATGTAGATAACGGTGTATTGGTTACTACCATGTGTCTCAGGAAAGTCATAAAACCAGGTATTTCTTCAGAGAAGCTACTCTATCACTATACCTAAAGTCGTCCAAACCAGAAGTTTGAACAAAATTTGTAGGTCCAAATGAGGATGTAGAAGACTCTCATTTGTGAAAGCAACAACTCAGAGATGGCTCTAAAGCCTCAAGAGAGGAAAATGTCAACAATAATAAAGGGTTGTGATAAGAACATGAAGGTAACTGACCCAAAATTTTTTCCTTTGAGAATAATCTGGCAAAAGATTTAAGTCATTTTAACACCAAGTTCCTCATGTGGATATAATTGGCTATAAAGCAAATACCAATTTTGCAAATGGAGACAACTAGTTGTTACACCTCTGGAACTTTGGATGTGTAACTGCTTCCTTTCACTTTCTGTAATTCACTCATCTTTTCATCTTCTGAAGTTCACATTTTTCCTTGAACAAGTTTCTTTCTGTTTTGTTCCTCATAATCTCTAAGGAAAACTGATTAATTTTTAATGACTTATATCTTCTGAAATTCTTTTCTGTGAGGGAAATTAATAGGCTGCCTGTAAAGAAAATGTGTATTCTTTTCTGCAAAGAACAATTCCTCCTATAACTATATATATCATAGCTTCCTGAAAATGTGTATCAGCAACTAATTTACACAGCATTCAGATTTAAAGTAGACTCAGGTTCATTCTGCCAATTACCTAGTGGAGCTGTTGGCCATGGTCTCATAGGTGCCCCTGAGGATTTGTTCAGTCATGGCACACCCTGACAAGTCCCTAGTTGTAGATGAAATCCAGCTCTTACCCATAATACAGACGATCCCCCAATTTCCTTTTTTGTCAAGTCTTTTGAGTTGTCAAAGTTCACCTGGAGAGTTATTTTTGATTCTCACTTACCCTTTCTGGTCAAAACAAAAATTTCCAGTTCAGGTGGACTTTTACAATTCGAAGGACTTGGTGAAAAGAAATAGAAAAGAGGAGTGCCTTTCTTTTGGGTAATAGTCAGGTGTCATTAAACATTGATGAGCAAATTAGGTAGATAGGAAAGCAGTAAATGCCACTTTTCTTGATACATCAGTTCATTTCACTTCACATATGTCATCACACTCTATAAGTTCCATAGATAAACTTAAAAGAAATGAGGGAGCAAAAGCTCTTGGAAGACTCATCAGAGTGACACGGTATTACACCATTACCCCACCATATCATCATAAACAAAGAAAGATCTGGCCTCTATGAGGGCTACTCAGGCCTTCCCAGAACCACCTGCAACATACTTCATTCCGTGGCAGATCAGCATCTCTGAGGAAAGTCTGTGTGACCACCGCAAAGTCTTCACGTTGCTGATACTCGCTAATGTAGGTAAATCTTTGGAGCATATTCTGGAATTAGAGAAGAATCACTTTAATCCTGCTGACATGGACAACAGCCCATCACAACCTGATTATTGAGGTGGACTGTGGCATACCAAACCTCTTTAAATGAAAGAGAAGTCTTACAGTAACCCCCAAATGAGTAAACAGACACAGAATCATCCAGTTTAATCTTCACGTTTCTCAAAACCATTGCCAAAGTCTCATTGCTTCTCACTTAGCAAGGAAATGATTTAGAATAGGGTCGCCCCATTTATGCAGAGACATCTTAGCACTAGTTTCCAATGTCCCCATCACCTAGAATTACACAGATATTAGATGTATTGTGCCAGAGAGGAATATAAAGTAAATCAATTAGATGGGCTCATCCTTAAGCCACAGATGGCTCTCATGCAAAAAGAGGAAGAAGTCTGAACCTAGAGATCACCTTGGGATATTAAGTTAATTCACTATTAATTTGTTATTGGAAGGAAAGTAATTAGTGGGAGTTGAGTCAAGAAAACTGAATCTAGTTGAAGAGGGAGAGTAGAAATTCAGGCATGATCTCAGTGTGTTAAGTTAGAATAAAGGTGACAGCCTCTTAGGGATGCAGATATGAGAGTTCATAAAAACTGGGGTCGAGCTAAAAAGAGGGCAACTTAGCTTCATATTCTTTTAAATAATTGAAACCCACAGTGAAGTGAATACAATATTTCCTCATCTAGGCATGTGCTGCTTGTTCTACTTGTGACCTAATAGTTGGGAATTTTTTATTAATCCCTCACATCTCCTTCCTTTAAGCTTGGTGTCTGACTTATTGGGAATAATATTTCAGGCACTACACCTTCCTTTAGTGAATTGCCTAGCTAAAACTAACCTCATAAACATACAAGAGTTAGGAATCTTTGTCAAGAGACAAGTAGGGGATAGATGGTGTCATGAAGATTGGGTAGCATAGTTCACCTGAAATTCTATATTTACTTCATGCAGTTTCTCTTTTAACTCTTTGTCCAAGGCATCGAAGCAAGGACATTTCCTGTGAAATGAGAACAATAATTTCTGAGGACGATTTGTTCTGAACACCAACCCAGGGAATGAATGCCTACATTGACCTCCTCTAACAAGACATGCAGAAGTATGTAGACATATCACAGAAACAGAAGTTGGGCTAAAAATTCAACACGTATGTTTAATTTCATGGTGGTAGTATTGGCAGCAGATGCCAGTTCTCATTTCAGGTAGGGCTGGCAGGGAAGGGCTAGGTTGGGGGAAGAAGATAAAAATGGCCATGTAGCTATACTTTCCCAATATCAGTAACAGCTATTTCAGAGTGGGAAGTCAATCAACTTGATACCTACTAGCTAGGTTACAAATCACATAGAGATGAAGGAGACTCTCATGTGCTCCAGCCACCAGTGCTGTCAAAAGGTGTGGGTGGTGACAGTTCCTATGCAGAATGGTATCATCTGACCACCTTCCTGGCAAATTAGTTTGAACCATATACCACAGTGCCAAGAACTCTGGCAAGATTCCATTAGTTATTTCAAAAACTACAACTTCTTAGAGGAGACTTCCTGTACCTGAGTAGGTTCCAGGATCAAGGGGCCGCCTACTTACTTTGTATTCCAAATCAAATTTGATGACTCATCCTTCCCAGGACAGTCTTAAATTCCATGGTAAAAGCTATGATCCTGGAGTCCAGGGAGTGGAGCCAGAGAGAGCAAGGGAGCGACAGTGATGTGTTGCAATAACATAGGTAGCTCAGGAGGGAGGGCAGAGGGAGCACCAAGCATGTCACCAACTCGCTGATTTGACATAGGCAGCCTGGGCGGGGGGAGCAGAGAGTCATGGGGACAAGGAACGAGAAGGGCAAAAAGAAGAGCAGGTGGCTTACAGGTGGTGTAGGGGGTGAATGATTTAGGCTCCACTGTGCCCTATACCATAGTAGCTAGGAGCAGAACAACACTGTCTGACAGGAAGGGGGATTTTTGGCCAGGCTTGACTGGAGGACGTGGGAGGTTTGGGAGGGGCCAAACCTCAGCGACCTTAGCCAACATACCAACCTAGAGAAGGGTCCCAACCCTTAACCACAGGTCCCCAAAGTGGGCTAAAATCAGAAGACACTGCACTTCAAGCCAAACCAATAAATGGAAAGAAATATGGTTAAACTAAGGAAGAAACTAACAACTTGAGATATGGAGAGAAATCCTAGTAAGTTTCCAAGTCCACTAAAATTCACTGACACAATAGATGAACACATAAAGCAGCCATAGCCAAAGAAATGCATATCATGATAAAATAAATAATAGAATCACTAGCCATTGAGTACAGGAAACCCATAGATGAAAAAATCAACCAACTTAAAGAAGACATGTTAGAGAACATAAGAAATTCTATACAATTAGAATTAAAGGAAATAAATGAAACTCTGTAAAAATCTATAAGAGAGCAGACTCAGACAGTTAAAGAACTGCATATAGAACTACTCCAGGAAAAACTGTAAAAAATCGATAAAAAACCAACCAATAAATAAAAGGTAAAGCACTGGAAAAAAAAGTACAGTATTTAATCAACAAAGACAAAAGAAATAACCCAAGACTCATAGGTATACCAGAAAGTTTGGAAATAGGGAATGAGGAAGAACAAGTAGTTAGGGAAATAATAGCGCAAACTTTACCACTGTCTGGAAAGAGACTTTGGTGCAAGGAAGGTGCAAAAGGAGGTGAAAAGGGTCCTTAGTAATATAGACCCTAAAATCAAAACCAGGAAATATAGCAATGCAGAAAGTGCAAAAGAAAATACAAAGAAAAAGAGAAAGACAAACCCCTTAAAGTATAAGGGGGAAAATACCTCATGTACAAAAGAAGGAACATACGAATCAAACCAGATCTCCCATTTGAAACAACTCAAGAAGACAGTGAAATTACATATCTAAACGACTAAAAGAAAGAAATTTCCAACCTAGTGTCCACTAACCCAGCAAAAATCTCATTTATCTGGGAGGGAAGCCTAAAAACATTCCTAAACAAAAAAGAACTCACATATTTGTGCAAACAAAACTGATTCTAAATGACCCATTCAGAGACAAATTACACAATCCAAACCCCCAAATGTAACAACAACCATTCTACACAACAGAACTGCACAACATCTCTCTCTGTCACTAATCTCAATAAATCTTAATGGACTAAACTCTGTCATTAAAATACAAATAACAGAGAGCTCGATTAGAATACATAAACCGAATTTATGCTGCCTGCAATAAACATGCCCACAGGTACAGGATAGGCACAAGCTTCTAATAAGAGGGTGGAAATCAATTACTCAGGTAAATGGAAAACAAAAAAAAAAGTAGGGATGGCCATTCTTATATCAGACAAAATTGCATTCAGTTTCAAGAAAGTGATCAGAGACAAAGAAGGTTACTACTTACTGATTAAGGGAACACTAGATCAAGAAGTACTAACCCTGGTTAATATTTATGCACCTAATGCAGAGCCAGCAAAATATGTAAGGCAATTGCTTGCAAACCTGGAGAAACAAATGAAAGGAAATGTGATAGTAGTAGGAGATCTCAACACTCCACTATTACCACTGGACAGATCCACCAGACATAAACTATTTTAAGAATAATAGCCCTAGATGAAATATTAGAATATGTAGGACTAATAGACTTCGATAAGGTCCTCCACACACAGAAAACAGAATACACATTCTTCTCAAGCCCACATGGAACCTTCTCCAGAATAGATCATGTCTTATGATATAAGTCTAACTTGTATAAAATCACAAATGTGAGGATCATTAGAAGCACTCTATCTGATCACTATGCAACAGAGATAAAAAATTGATTGTAAGAAGCAGCACTGGAGAAAATCCAACACCTAGAGATTAAACAACATGCTGCTCAATAATAGCTGTAAAAAGAGAAACTCAAGGAAAAATTGAAAGATTCCTTGGGACAAATGATATGAAGAGAAAACTTGTCAAAATATGTGGGACAGGAAAAAGCAGATTCATGGAAAAATAAC
Organism: Crocidura indochinensis; assembly: GCA_004027635.1. Classification (NCBI taxonomy): domain Eukaryota; kingdom Metazoa; phylum Chordata; class Mammalia; order Eulipotyphla; family Soricidae; genus Crocidura; species Crocidura indochinensis. Next base: position 3,259 of record PVKC010027488.1, on the reverse strand, counting down.
ATCTTCCAAGACTGGAGAAAGTATTTAGAAAGCCTAATAGGCCAATCACCTAGGAGGAAATTGAAGCAGTAATTAAGAAACAACCCAAGAACAAAAGTCCAGATCCAGATGGCTTTACAGGTGAATCTATCAAACATTCTGAGAATTACTACCATTGATCCACAGGCTCTTCCAAACCATTGAAAAGAGAAGAATCCTCCCCAATTCCTTTTATGAGGCTAATATCACACTCATTCCCAAAGGTGGCAAAGACACCACCAAGAAAGAAAAGTACAGATCAATTTCATAAATGCACAGAGATGCAAAAATAATGCAACAAAATTTTAGCAACAGAATCCAGCACTTCATCAAAAAGATTATATGCCATGACCAAGTGGGTTTCATCCCAGGATGCAAGGATGATTTGAGATATGCAAATTAATTGTCATACAACACATCAATAAAAGAAAGACAAAACCACATGATTATATCAATCGATGCAGAGAATATGTTTGACAAAATTCAACATCATTTCATGTGAAAACACTCAGAAAAATGGATGGAAGGAACCTTCCTCAAGAAAGTTCCAGTATATATGAAAAGCCCATAGCCAACATTATCATTAATGGCATAAAATGAAAGCATTCCCACTAAGGACAGGAACTAGGCAAGGTTGACGACTGTCTCCACTCCTATTCAGTAGTCCTAGCAATATCAATAAGGCAAGAGAAGTGAACAAAAGGAATCTTAATGGGGAAAGAGAAACTCAAACTATCACTTTTTGAAGACAATATGATGATATACATCAAAAACCCTAAAGACTCCACAGTAAAACTCCTAGAAAAAAATTAACCAATATAGCAAAGTGGCCGGCTACCAAGTCAATACACAAAAGAAAGTAGCTTCACTCTATACAAATAACGAAGTTGAGGAGAAAGAGATTAAGAGACAATCTCATTTAAAATAGTATCGAAAAATATCAAGTACCTAGGAATCAACCTTACAAGGAAAGATAAGGACCTATATCATGAAAACATCAAAACACTTCAGAGAGGATGGAAGAGGATCTAAGGAAATGAAAGAATATCCCATGCTCATGGGAGGTAGAATCAATATATCAAAATGACTGTCTTACCTAAACTTCTATATAGACCTAATGAAATTCATATCCAAATTCAGACATCATTTTTAAAGACCTAGATCAATCAACCATAGAATTCATCTGGAACCACAAAAGACCCAAGATAGCCAAATACATACTGAAGATCAAGAAGCTAGGTAGTATCGCTCTACCTAAACTGAAGCTATACTATAAATCCATAGTGAACAATACAGCATAGTATTGGAACAAAGACAGATCCTCAGACAAGTGAGTTAGAACAAATTTTCAGAGATAAATCTCCCAGGTGTAGAGTTAACTAATATTTGGCAAAAAAAAAAAACCAAGAACATGAACTGAAAAACAGAAAGTCTCTTCAACAAATGATGTTGGTACAACTGGAAAACCACCTGTAAGAAAATGAAAATTCATCCATATGTCACTCTGTATACAAATGCCAAGTAAAAATGAATTAAAGACCTTGAAATCAGACTCTAACCTATAAGATTTATTTGATGAAAAAATAGACAGAGCACTTGAAGACCTATTTATTTAAAAAAAGTCTTTGAGTATAGAACGCCAATGGCAAGAACATTAGCATCAATCCTAAACACATGGGAATGCATCAAAGTTAAAAATTTCTACATGGCGAAAGAAACCCTACTTAATATTAGAAGACAGTTAACTGAATGGGAAAAATTTTTGCACTCAACAAGACAAAGTGTTGATATCTAGAATATACTAAGCACACAGAAAGCTGAGTCCCTAAATCTCTAATAAAGCCATAAAAATGGGGGGAAGAAATGAACAGACACTCCTCTGAGGAATTAAAAAAGATGGCCAATAGACACATGAAAATATACTCACCATCACTCATCATTAGGGAAATCCAAATCAAGACAACAATGGGGTACCAACTTACACTAGTGAGGATGGCTCACATCATGAATAATGGGAACAAACTGCGGGGATGCGGTATGAAAGGAATTCTCATCCACTGCTGTGGGAATGCCCCCTACCTAGTCCAACCCTATGGAAACCACTCTGGATACTGCTCAGTAAACTCAGAATTGAGTTGCCATATGGCCCAACAGTTGTTCTTGTGGGTATATATCCCCAAGTCAGAAGGACATTCATTCCAAAATATGTATGCATCCCACATTTAGTTCAGCACTCAGTACAAGAGCCAAGATTTGGAACCAACCTCAATGTCAACATCAGATGATTGGATCATGAAGATATGTTATTTATACACAATGGAATACTACAAAGCAGTTAGAAATTATACAGTCATAGACTTTGCAGCAATGTGGATAGATCTATAAAATATGTTAAATGAGGTAAGCCAGAAGATAAAAGATAAACACAGAATGATATCACTATTTTGAAGTACCTAGAAGATATAACATACATGCAATACTCCATGAACAAATACAATGGGTTAATAAGATAGAAACCCCAAACATTGCAATTGTCAACATTTACTAGGGATTATTGTCCAAAACATGTGGAAGTGGAACAACACAAAGCCTGCCTATACATTATACCATAAAGAAACCAGCAACAGCAGAAAAATACAGCGTAGAGAGATAAAGTATGTATTCAGCCTTTTACTACAAAGGCTAATATTAATGTCTTAGGGATCTTATACAGAATCATAGATAAAGAATACAATGGAAAGATAGTAACTCCAGGGGCAGTGTTTCATAACAACATGTTTTAATGCCTTAATATTACTATATTTTAATAACCTCTCAGTTTTTCTCTCCATTGGGAATCTTATATAAAAAAGGGCTGACAACCTATGTTGACACCTCAGTGCTCAGTCTCACCAGATGCCATACTCAGTTTGCATTATGAAAATATCACGATAAAACACTTTAATATACCCTTTACCTCTGAATTATAGCCTCTATTAGGAACTGAAGCATTTGACCAGCCAGATCACTGAAGAAGTTAACTGTGACCCAAAGATTATATTATAGAACCTACTCATTGAACACGTTTAAAAAAATTAATATCTCTTTTCACTTTTTTTCTCTACTCATTACTTTTTTCTTTCCCCCCTTTCTTCCTCATTATCATCAATTCAATTAGGTCAAATAAAAACCACACTGTTGGAGACTTATAAAGACGCCAACCATGTGGCCTGCTCCTTTCTCTTTCTCCTCTGCTGACCTG
>PVKC010027487.1:0-15734 GCA_004027635.1 Crocidura indochinensis | reverse complement strand
AAAAAAAAAAAAAAAAAAAAAAAAAAAAAGTCATGAAATACATTGTCATTGTGACTCACTGAAAACAGGAATGAGGGGAAGCCTCAGAGATCCTTCAGCACAGGCTGATGAGACCTACTGAGGCACTGTGATTCTAGTGGACTGAGGGGCTAGGCTGAAAAGCCCATTTTCCAAAGACAGTCTGAATCAGACCCCTGAGACCTGGCAGGAGAAAAAGGTAGACAGATCCCATGGCTGGGAGTAGATGGGTCCCTGACATTTGTACAGGAACCCAGCAGTCTGTCAACCTAGGTTCATAATCCTCACACTTGCTATATGAAGACAGTCAGTCGGGCCTGGGTCAGCAGGCTGAAAGAGGTGGTGGAGTCTCTTCCTTATGTGAGCCTCTCTTTGGAAGGAACTTGGGGAACCAAGAGAATATACTTGAATAATCCTTGGCCTACACCAACTGCTCCAGAAATGCTTCTTCCTATCACCTAGAGCCATTACCTTCATGTCAAAAATTTCCAGAACTCCCATCTTCCCTGCACTGCCCTATCCACTCTTGAATTTCCACATTCTTAGCAGCTCACTCCTTTTTATACAAACCTTCACTCCTCTTTGCTCCTGGCCCAAAAGAAAGGAGGCTGACAGCCTGCCAAGCAACAATAATGTCTCACAGATGCCCCAAAGGGTCCCAAATGGCTGGTATGCCAGACTGAAAGAGACAAAGGAGTTGAGAGACACCCTGGAGCAGAAGTCAACCAGGTGTAGATGCCACAAGAAATCTGAGTGATATTTGTGGAAATAAGAAAGAAAGAGAAAGGAAGGGAAAGGGAAAGGAAGGAGAAGGGAAGTGTGGGTAGTGGAAAGGGGAGAGGAGGAAAGGGAAGAAAGAGAAGGGGGAGAGAGTGGGAAGGAGGGGGCAGGGCAAGAGACAGGAGAGGAGAATAAGGGATGAGAGGGGAAATGGAGGGGAGTGGGAAGGGAGGGTGAGAGGAAGTGAGGGAAAGAGACAGAAAGGGGGAGGAGTGGGTAGAAACGGGGGGAATGAGAGGCAAGGGAGGGGAAGAAAAGGTAGGAAAGAAAAAAGAGAAAGGAGGATGAATGAGAGGAGAGAGGGAAGGATGGGGAGGAGGAAAGAAGAATGAGAGGAGAGAGGGAAGAGAGAAGGAGAAAGAGAAGGAGGATGAAAGGAGAAGAAAGATGAAGGGGAGAATAATCCATCATTAGATGACCTGGTAGCTGCCCTGTACTGTTGTGTTTCCTCCCTCTGGGGTTGAAAACACCCAGCTGAGTAGTCCTCTTGATTTTCCTCCCTCAGATCCTGGGGGCCCTCCAAATGCAAAGCCTCCTCTGGCTCCTCCCTGCCTCTCTCCAGCCTCTGCAGCATCCCTGCAGGTCTTGCTTTCTTTCCTTGCACCACAGGTTCCAGCCTTATACTTCGAGTCCAGGTCCTGTAGATCAGTGGCAGAGCCTGGCAAGATCCTGGGTCTCATACACTCCAGCTTGGTGCTGGAAGTGAGCAGAGTCCATCTGTGCATCCTCACCCTAGAGCCTCAACAGGGCATCACAGGAGCACCTCCTGATTCTTGTCTGGGCTGGAATCTATGACGGTGATTCAGGCTTAAAATCCCTCTGGCAAGGTAAATATACCTTCTAGGAGGGGCCGCTCTGCCTGGACCAATAAGATCAATAAGCTTATCACACTTATGGGGTGAGGAACAAATATAGCGTATTCTGAGAGCTATGATTTATGATTTATGAGCCATTGCTTGTGTGTGTTTGGTCATAGCTATTCTGTGGTAAGGGAGGGGTAAAGGGTGCTCTCCTGTACCCTGAGCTGCCCTGTTCCCCCACACACACCACCACACCATCACACCACCTTCAAAGAGCTGAGATGGGGAGTAGCAGAGACTGAGAATGAAACTTCATAAGAGTGAGCATTACTGGCAACATATGAAGGTCAGGCAAATTATCCTGAAGTTCCTCTTAGAAAACAGGAGAGTGGGTCTGTGCATGAGAAGATTGGGTGCCCACTCTCTCCTAGCCCTGGAACAAGATGACAGGTAGTAGACATTGGGACCCTTGGTTTGGGTGCCCGCTGCTGATACCTAATACTGTGCTACCCCATAAAGGATAGAGCAAAGCAGAGAAGGGAGTGTCAGCAGCCCAGGTCTCTGTGAGGAGTTCAATCATAGGAGGTGTGACAGAGGCAGTAGGTGCCAGCTTGCCTCACCTTGCCAACTGGAAAAGTGCCAGTATTTCCCAGCCTTCATTAAGTTCTGACCACAGTGCTGTAAGCAGAAGTGGTGTGTGACTACTTTCAGAGGATCTCTTTATAACACAGTTGTCTGCTGCCATCTCATGCCCCACCCTACCCCCAACCAGCCCTTTCTTCATTATCTCTTTCTTCTTTCAGTTGCCTTGAGTGTGGGTGTGATGGCTAGAGCAAAGGAACCATTAAAGACTACGAGGATGGAGCTAGACACAAAGGTAAGAGAATTAAAACCAAAGTCTGAGAACTCACTCTGTACACAATGATACCAACTTGATGTCTATTCAAAAAGAGTGTGCACTTTTATTTTATTGAAAGCAGGGTGATTTTTGTATTTATTTTTGTTTATGTGGCATGATTTGATCTAATTGATAAGACAATTCTCCCATTTTTATGGACATAAGGCCTCAAGGATCTTGAATAATACCTAGTTCAGAAATTTTGGAAGAGAAGTTGTCCAGCTGTATCTAAATAAAGCATCCCATTTCCTTCACAAGAAGTAAAGAAGGCAATGCTTCCCCAATCCTTGGAAATGCCCAATTTATGAGCCATAGACATAGTACAGGGAGTTAGTCAATTGTCTTGCTGGTACCTTTCTCAGGCTCAGTCCTTCGTATCACCACTTTGTCCTCCACTCCCCTCTAGGAGTGATCTCTGAGTGCAAATCCAGGAGTAGGTCCCAAATACCAATGAGTGTAGCCCCAAAATGGGGGAGGGAGTATAATCTTACTTGTAGTCTGAAGCACAACCTAGAAAGTAAATTATATTCTTGATCTTTATTTCTCAATCTTTTTTTGAACTATGCCCTCCTCTTAATCTTATTTCCTTCCTGTGCCCCCTCATTCTTCCAATTGACTCTCTAGTGTCATGACATGATCCACACATTAATTTAATGTCCACCTGTAGCTCCCACAAATTATCCTGAGGACCCTTGGAATGTACATGTGGCCTCCTACTGAGAAATGCTGCTCTAGGTTCTCCTGCAGACTGAAGTCCAGATACTGAATTTCCTGACAGGAGAATCTTCAATAGATACATGGTGCATGCAGCCAACCCAGGACTGATGATGGTTCAAATTCCAGCATTCCCTATGGTCCTCCCGAGCCAGCCAGGAGCGATTTCTAAGCACAGAGCCGGGATAACCCCTGAACACTGTTGGGTATGACCTAAAACCAATAAATAAATAAATAAATAAATAAATAAATAAATAAATAAAAATAGTCACATGGTGCCCAACCGTACACAGTGCCCTTACGTAGCTTACAGAGTAGGCAAGGCACCAGGCAATCTCATCCCCTTAAATGGAGTGAAGCAGCTCAGGTAAGTAGAGACATTCTGATCCCCACCTAGAAAAAATCCACGATGGTGAGTCAGAGCTGCAAACAGCAGGACCAAAGTACAGAAGGGCCTATTGGGGCATTTCAGGAAGTCACTCACTGAGGAGGGAAGTGGTGAGTGAAAGCACGGGGAGGCCCATGGGATGTTGGGTGTGAACACACTGTTCCCCAGCCCTCTGTCCTCGTGGGAGGTGGGGTTGGTCCTTCCTGCTCTTCCCCAATGAATTTGCCTTTCCTGTCACACCCCACCTTCCCCCCATCCTCGCCCACTGAGTTTATTCCCTCTGGAAACCATGCTCTGCCATAGCTGCAGGCTTCTTTTTCTGCTGGCTCAAGTCTACCCAGCTCCTACCTGCCATGCTTCCAGTCACTGCTGAAAACCTTTCCAGTAGGTGACAAAGAACAGTTTCCCTCAGTTTCAGCTGCCTCTTTTTCTGCCTCCTACATACATATACACCTTGCCTCCTCTTCTTGAATAAAACAAGGCCAGAGCAAATCAGAGCTGGATCCTTGGTACCACCTTCACTGGGTATGACCCTAGATGCACTAAGCCTGCCAGAGTGGCCCAGGTCATCCCATGAATGCAATAGGCCTCACATTTTTAATTAAATAATTTCTTAATTTAAACACCATGATTACAAGCATAATTGTAGTTGGGTTTCAGTCATAACAAGAACACCCCCCTTCACCTGTGCAACCTTCCCATCACCATTGCCTCCATCACTCCCTTCCCCCACTCCAAACAGGCCTCACATTAAATGGCCAACCAGGTTGGCCAAGGATCGCCAGGAGGGTTCCTTAAGATCTACTGGTAATATCCCATTAAATAAAGTTTTAAAAATAAAATAAATAAAAAGAAATTTAGCTAATATGAAATGAAAATCGATGGAGTCAACAAGGTGTGTTTGAAAGTAGGTGGAGGATTTCTAAACCTTTCATTTCACTGTAAATTGTACCTTTGGACTAAACTTCTGTTCAAGATGTGATTCTTCTCCACATATTCAAGTGGGACCTCATCACTGGGAGGACCATGGGAACCATCTTTATTACAGGCCATGAGCTTCTGAAGGGCAACAACTTGTGAGATTCACTTTGGGGGCTTTGGGGCTTTACCCTGTGCCCAGACATAAATTTGTGGTGTTTGGGTCACACCCAGCGGTGCTCAAGGGTTACTCCTGGCTCCATGCTCAGAAATTGCTCCTGGCAGGCACGGGGGACCATATGGGCACCGGGATTCGAACCGATGACCTTTTGCATGAAAGGCAAATGCCTTACCTTCATGCTATCTCCCAGGCCCCAAACCCAGACATAAATTTGTTTCCTATTTCCCAAAGGTCATTCCAAGTCTGTACCTGAGGGAAACTGCCTCATGTCACTCAGCCCCACAACCACCTTTTATACTGTTGTCCTATAACTTCCTTGAAGCCATCTTCATGGAAGCAATTCTTTCCACCATATGTCTCCTCTTTGTTGGGAAATGTGTGACAGTCCAACTATGAGGAAACAAGACAGCTATGTGCTCCTCAGGGCACCACAAACAGCAGGAGCTTCTTGGGGACATTCTGCTCCCACCACCACCACCACACAGGCTATTGCTGTGCCTGACTGGACCCCTTCCACGGTTTTCTATTCTCAGGGCAACAATCCACAGATCCATTCCATGTATGACATGATCCTGAGATCTGCTTCTGGAGCCCTCTACACATGTATAAACCTAGAGGAAAAGAGGAAATAGTAATCAATGGCTCAATGACATTTTTTGGTTTTGTTTTTATTTAGGGACTACATCCTGCAGTGCTCAGGGATTACTTCATAGCTCTGTGCCCAGGGTCACTGGGAGGGGCCCCATATCTGGTGTCAGGTACTAAAACTAGGTCAGCTATCTGCAGGGTAAGTGCCTTAACCTGTATACTAGCTCCCTGGTCCAGATCAATGATTCCTTAAGCCTTGTAGTAAGTGACTTAGGAGGCACCAGATCAGAAAAAACCAGCATGACTGCTTTGCAGCTCTGAGGAATAGGAGTGACAAATGCAGGGACTTAGAGGATACCTGTGGATATGTGCTACAAAGAAGTCATGGGTCATCTTAAAATGCTTTCTTGCTTCCTTCGTCCTTCCTCCTTCCTTCCTTCCATCCTTCCTTCCTTCCTTCTTTCCCTTTACTTCCTTTTGTTGTTCGACTGATATTTAGGGACTTCTCCCTAACCCTCCCTCCATCCTTTCCTTTCTTTCTTTCCTCCTTCCCTCCTTAGGCAGTGCTCAGGGGTTACTGGCTTGCACTCAGAAATCGCTCCTGGCAGGTTCAGGGGATCATATGGGATGCCAAGATTGAACCTAGGTCCATAAAAAAAATGCTTTCTTATCAAGGCCACAACAGGTGGACCTTGCCTGGGATTCTCCAAGAGGTTCTCAGGGACCATGCAGAGCTAGGGATTGAATTCATATCTGCTAGGTGATCTGCCTATCCCTAGACCTTAACATTATGTTTTTAAAAATTATTTTTCAGGGGCTGGAGTGATAGCAAAGCATCCATGTTCAACCCCCAGCATCCCATATAGTTCTTCAGCCCAGAAGGAGTGATTCCTGAGAGCAGAGCCAGGAGTAACCCCTGAGCATCTCCAGATATGACCAAAAAAAAAAAACTCATATTCTTTTTTCTTTCAGAGTCAGGGTGATAATACAGTAGGTTTGGTCACTTGCCTGTGGTAAGAGCCAGGAATATGCCCTAAGTTCTGCTGGGTATGGCCCCCAAAAACAAAAACAAAAAAATATTTCTTTCTCCCTGTATCTCCTTTGCTTTTATTTTGCATGGTGTTAAAAATCATTGCATGACATTTTTGCTGAGTGCACCAACCATAATTTAGGTAGCTGAGCTAAAAGTAGGACCTTCGGGGGGTGATCAGCACCACAGTGAAAGGAGCACAGACCTTGATAAGTGTTGCAACTTGGGGGGACAACCTGAGGCATCATTGCCCAGCACCTCACAGCAGTCATGCACATGTGCATAACCCTGTCATGGTCACCAGTAGCAACATCAACTTCAACCAGGGGAAAGGTCAGGGAGGACATGATAGTAATAAGAAAATAAGAAAACCAACCAAATAAACCAAAATGAATCATGGCCAAGCATTTTATAAATCCCCACTTATTATTCATCCACAACCCCAGAATAAGTTCTGTTCCACTACTCCATATTAGGGACTGAGCTAAAGGTGGGAATCCAGTGAGAAACCAGTGTCTGAAATGTCAAGGAGAGGAGATTATACCATATAGTGCTTAAATGTAGAGGGGTTAAGGGGGTACTCCAAGAAGCACCACCAAACCTCCAACCCAAACCTGAAGAGAAACTAACAGGAAGGATGCCAACACCTTCAGTGCCTGGAGCAGATATCTGAGCTCTTTGGGGCAGTTTGTTCACCCCGTGGACAGTTTCATAGGGAAAAGGTGCAGAAGGTCTTCCTAGGGTTCAACAGAGAAAAAGATGTTGAGCCCAAGAGGAAGTGGCACCTTTACATAGGCCAATGGGAAGACCTCACCCCAGTTGCGGCCCTACTTTGCAGTCCAGAGAGGAACAAGTCACCTGGGAAAGTGATACGTCATTTCTGCCCAGCCTAAATAGGATCAGAGGGCAAGGAACCTGTGAGAGAAAAGGCAGGTATGAGGTCATGCTGGGGGAATGATGAGTGTCCCATCTAGGACATCAACGAAGGGCAGATTGGAAGGACAAAGAACTCAATCCTGGGATAGGTGAGGAGCCATGAAGTGGACAGGCCTATGATGGCTGAGCAGCCAGGGCCAAACAGGAGGCTGGGAAGGCAGAGAAGAGAACTGGAACAGAAAACCTACTTGAAGTTGGTTAAAATAAATAAATAAATAAATAAAATAACTAAAACCAAGGAAGTAGAAAGGGTATGTGGTGGCAGAAGCAGAGAGTAGGCAGGTGAGTAGGTGACAAGGACCACTGCTAGGGGACACCTCAGTTTCAGACCTGGTGACAGCTGGTGGAGGCAGTGGTTGTGGTGCTCCATTACTGACAAGCACAAGAGGAGGCTTCGGTCCTCTCTGGAGCTTTACCTCATGGAGCAGAAGGGTGAGGCCTGGGCAGTCAAGATACACTTGTCTGATGTCTACCTGGCCCTCAGAGAGATCCCTATAAAACTGGAAATGTCAGAGAGGAGTGAGAACACCTCCTTGGAGATGAGAGATGGGAAGATGGAGCACCTCAGAGAGATCTAGGGAGAGAAGACACTCCCATTCCAGGTCTGCTCATAAACAAATCATCTAGAGCCTGCCCAGAGAAGAGGAATATGTCCCAGATGACAGGTCCTTGCTTTGTCCTGAGAGTTCAAGGTTATGCCTCTGTCCCCCCAGGAGCAGAGGGGAGTGCAGGAAAAGTCTGTGGCTCATTGGACCACATGTGAGAGAATAGAGCAAAGGCTCGATGCCAAAAAAGCTGAAAGCAGATAATGTCCATGAGTTCACTTTCTATGGAGAAAATATCTCTGTTTTTTGATGTCTACCCAAGAGAATTGGGAAGTCAGGTGTGACCACTCAGAAAATGGAAGACAGGAACTCACATGGAAACAAAGACAGAGAAAGTCTCAGAAAACGGAGCTCAGCACAGATGTGAACTCTGGGTGAGTTCTGGAGACTAAGCAAAGAGGTTATGAGAAACCAAGAGCAAGGGGCAGAAGATGTGAATAGTCTGGGGCTCCAGGGAAGAACTGGGTTCCTACATTAGGGAGCCTGTGACTGTGCCTGGAGAAAACGGGGAAAGAAGCGACTATGTTAAATGCCAGTGGAGTAACACAGTTGGTGCTTAGAGATTAGAGCTTTGGAGCAGCCAAAACCTGGTGAATGAGGGACCGAAAGTAGCATGAGAGAGAGGCCAGACCACAGAGAGTAGAGCAGTGGGAGATGAGAGGGGCAGGGGAAAAAAACAAGTCTTTGACAATGAAAAGGCCAAAAGCAAAAGTGGGAGAAAGGGAAATGGCCAGCAGGTAGATGCTTCTGTGGAATTTCTCTCTGGAGCCTAGAAGCAAGGACAGCTGTCCTCTGTTGACACTTATATTCAGGGCCCAGCAGCAGGATCAGCCCTGACCTTTGTGTCCCCTCACTAGCAGCCTTGTGGTTAAGTTTGACTTTCAGGCCACATGCAGTGCTCAGGACTTAGTCCTAGCTCTGTGCTCAGGAATCATTCCTGGTGGGACTTAGGGGATCCTATGTGTTGTGGGGATCAAACCTGGATCAGCCATCAACAAGGCAAGAACCCAACCCATTGTAATATCTCTCCACCCTCTTGTCCTATGGTTTTTTAACTGCCTGCCCAGCTCACGGGTGTCAAAAAAAGGTTTAAAACCCTTGTCAGTCCAGTGGCACCTGAGACAAGGCTTATATAGACCTCAATTTAAAATCTCAAACAATTCCTGTGTCCAGACAGAGGTTAACAAATCCCAGTGCCTTCCTTACTCCTGAGCCATATCCAACCCTCTGGCATTTCCTTAGAGTCTTGGAATGGAATCACCCCAAATGGTAAGTTTAGGGAGTTGACAGATTGTTCTGCAAAGTCTAAAATATACCTTGGCTCTTGCCAGGAGAAGTCTTATTGTAAAAAGTCAGCAGAACCTAAAATGTACTTAGTGACATGGTTGATACTGAGTATACTCTTCTTCACCCAAGTGTACACTTTGGGTATCTTCCATATGGCTAATGGGTTGACTCAAAATGCAGGCACCCAGGCCAAAAGACCCTCTAGAAGAATCAACACAACCTAGACAGAATTGTATAGACAAGGAATGCTGGAGTGCTGGGAAACACAGAGCAGAGGTCCTGCCTGGAGGCTATTTGGATAAGGGAAGTTCTTAGGTAGGTGGATTTATGCTTGTTTATCTTTGTTATAATTAGGTTGCTAACTCCTCAGGGTCCACTATCCAGCCATAAACTCCTGAGTGCACACATCCCTACTAAGAATAATACAAGGGGAACAGAAAACCACAATCTTTCTAGTTAAAATAGAAGGATTTTGGGGGGGCCAGAAAAATAGTACAGTGGTAGGGCACATGGCCAACCCAGGATGGATGCATGGTGGTTCGAATCCAGACATCCCATATGGTTCCATGAACCTGCCTGGGGTGATTTCTGAGTGCAGAGCCAGGAGTAGCCCCTGAGTGCAGCTGAGTGTGACCCAAGAACTAAAAAAAAAAAAAAAATTTTTTTAATTAAATAAAAGAATTTTTCGCTCAGGGCCATTTCTGTGATATTGTCGCAGGCATTAATAGTAATATAGGAGTTGTGTGTCCAATTTCTCCTCTATTTTAAAATATGTTCAATTTCTTTAAGTCTGGCTATTTGTGTGGAAAGTGCTTCTAGGCTGGAGTGTGGGGTTGATTGGGGAGGGGTGTGTGTGTGTCTGTCTGTCTATCTGTCTTTGTTTTTAAATCAGGAATGGTGAGATGGCAAATCCTGTCAAAAAGATGATTTCTTTTATAGTAGAAGGGAGAAAGAGGTATCCTTCACCCATTCATTCATTCATTCAGTGTCCCTGAGCATCAACTTGACTCCAGGAGCTGTGCAAAACATTAGGATCCAGTGAGGAAAAAAGACCCAGAGAAGACACCCAGTGAAAACGATGCTGGCTGTGCTCCTAGATCCACCTCTAGTTGGTTTGTCTAACTCAAAGTACAGTTGAAACCTGTTGGGGACACAGTGTCCTGATGACCCTGGGTTGTGTGAACACATTCACAGCCCATCCCTCTGACTTAATCCCACTGCCCCTGCACCCCTGCATACCTGCCTCTCCTAGGCGGGTGGCAGTGGGTGTGGATACCCCAGAAGTTCTGCAGGGCCACACCTCATTTGGCATTTCAGAGAAGAGCCTGGGGATTCCTGCATTCCAGCAACTAGTCCGTCTAGTTAGGCAGAAATTTCCTGCCTTGGCAATGCAGAGCCTGTTGTATTTTGTTTTGTTTGAAATGCACAGAATAACCCCAGGCAGCCCCACCCACTGTTCTAATTCTATTGGCTCAAGACTTGGACTCTATTTTTCCCTTTCTTTTTTTTCTTTCCCTTTTTCTTTTCTTTCCTTTTTCCTTTCCTTTTCTTTTCTTTTCCTTCTCTCTTTTTTTTCTTTCTATTTCTTTTGTGCATGGAGATGGGGAGAGACTGAGAATATTACTGCCCCCCTAAACAGCTGAAGATGGAGGGTTTCTTGGATCCTGGTTCACTCACTTGATTTTTCATCCTATGTGTTCCATGGAATGATTAGACATTTGAGTATGTGCCCAGCCTCCTCACCCCCAAGAAGCTGCATTAACCGAGCTAAAACATATAATGCCACTAGAGAAGGTATTAATTAAAAGATAAAACAGACATCTGTGTCTTCAGAAAATAACACTCGCAGTATACGACTAATAACAATGCCATGCTGATATAGTACCGCCTCATTTTTGAGGTCTGGGGAGGAATTAACTGTTCTGCAAAGTTGATTCTCTCAGATTTCTGGCACCGAAACTCTGGGGTATTGAAATATGTAAATATTTTTCATTGTTAGAGAACTCCTTCAGAGTATCTGGTATGGTTCTCTATTTTTTAAAGTTCACCCCCACCTAATCTATTATTCCCATAAAGATGCTGTACGGTATAATGTACCCCTATACTTGATGGAATACTGAGTCCTCCCATAAACGTTTGCACAATAATAATTACCACATTCAATAGTGCACTTTGATGTAGAAAAATCATGGACTCTTGGACTTTGAGATGATGGTGAGATAATTGCCTTTGCCTTAGATATGAGTGATTTTAATTCTTCTATGTGCTTTTATAAGTCATCTCTTCCCTCCCTGTAAAGCTGCCAGCTTCTTGCTTCTGTTTCTCAAAGTTCCTCCCTGCTCATTAATGAATGATCCTAATCTGCTGTAGCTCAGAATTAAGTGTATGAGATCATTCTGAGATAAACCACTGATTCCTGAGCATCCTGAGCGATGTGGAGCAGCAGCCTATGAAAGTACAGCCACCCAATGGCCTCTCGCTTCTCTCTGAGTTTCAAGGGGCTATACATGCCACAGACATCTGCCATGAGCAGTCAAGCATTACCATGAGAGTCAGAATAGAAACTTAGGCTCAAAGCATCTTACATGGCTTTGAGCCTCTCCCCACATCATTCAGGAAACAACCAACTATGATCCTAGGCTCTGACATCTAAATGGACTGGTCTCTGCATACATGCCAGTCAGCGCCCAAAAGGGTCACACACCAGATAAAGGAGAGGCCCTGATTAATTGCAATAATCACCAAAATGTAGGTTCATGGGTTTGAACTATTTGCAAGTACTCAGGGCTTTCCCTTCCTAGGTGCAGGAGACTCCATGGATTGCGTAATTCAATCTAGCAGGTTTGAGAATTTCTACTGGTGAGAGAATCTTGGCTTGAGCAAAACAACTCTCTAAAGACGGATGGAAAGTCAACTGGAAGGAATTCTGATTTGGAAACTACCAAGACATAGTTTTGCACACCGTACTGTATTCACAGTGTTACCGCAAAGGCAGCCATGGATGGTCTAAAAGTGCAAGGGAAATGAGATGATGAATGCACTGTCCTACAGCCCAGTTATGCCCTCCCACACTGCCTTGTTTCCAAAGTAAATGGATATAAACACAAACTTCCCTTCCTCTGTACAGCCTGGACTCAGGCCAGAGAGTTCTTGGTTGAAGTCAGTTGAGGAAAGACCAGGAGAGAGGACTGAGGCCTCTTCCAAGTCAGCTGCCAATGCAGGTGTCTGGGGCCTATGTTAGAACTTATTGGCTCCCATTCTCCATCTGCACAAGCAGTGAAGTTCACACCTCTCTAGCCCAGGTCTGCACAAACTCTCCGTTGCCCTTCAGGAAAACATGTCTGTCTGAGTAAAGGCATAGATGAACGTTGAGCTCTGTTCTTAGCTGAAGCTTTTGTACAGTTGGCTTTTCCTGACTGAGACCATGAGGCCTCTGTGATTTGCCTTGTGAGAATGAATTCTATGTCCCTTCAAGTGCATTGTGAATAGATGCCTTTATAAATCACTTCTGTTTCCCTCTGACTCATGTTTCCATCCCATAAATGATCCACACGAACTCCTTCAACTCTAAGAAAAATTCTTGGAAAATTTCTAATTCTAAAAATATGTGGTTTCAACAGGATTTTTCAAAATCACATTGTATCATAGACAGTCTGACTTGCTTCATATTTTTCATATATTTTAATTTTTGGTTTTGGGTCATACCTGGTGGGTCTCAAGACTTATTCCTGGAACTCAGGGGACTAGATGAAGTTCCAGGAATGGAACTCAGATCAGCTACTTACAAGTCAAGCACCCTACCTACAGTACTAACACTCATCTTTACACTTTTAATTTTTGTTTGTTTGTTTGTTTGTTTTGGGGCCATCCGATGACACTCAGGGGTGGCTCCTGGCTATGCGCTCAGAAATCACTCCTGGCTTGGGGGACCATATGGGATGCTGGGAATCCAACTGTGGTCCATCCTGGGTCAGCCGCCTGCAAAGCAAATGCCCTACCACTGTGCCATCACTCGGCCCCTACACTTTTAATTTTGAACCTTTTAGATAACAATCATTTCTGAAATAAGTAGTTTTTGATATTATCATTTCATACATCTATTTCAGTATAGTCAATAAAAAACTTGAAATTTTATACTTGATAAATTTTGATATATGAATACAGCAATAAAATTCACCATAATCAGGATATTAAACATTCCTGTTAGCAACCCCCAAACTTTATGTTCTTTTACAATCCCTCACTGGTTCCCATTCCCCCTAGTTTTCTGGAATTTTGTAACAATTCAATTTAAAGGCACGCGTTCTTTTTTGTCTTCATTCTTTTGTATTTTAGCATAATTATTTTGAGATTCATTCCATGCTATTGGGTATACTATAGTTGGTTCCTTTGTACAGATAACAAGAATAGTGTGAGTGTCTCACAACTGTTTGATTCTTCACTTGATGAACATGTGGATTGTCTACAACTTGGTGCTATCATAGATAAATTACTGTTTGTGTAAAGCAAGTCTTTGCATGGAACTTTTCTGTTATTAGTTGGGTTGTCTGATACAAAACTATCTTCTGAGATCCTGAATAAAGAAATGAGTGTTGGGGTCAAAGAGATAATATAGCAAGTAGGGCACTTTCCTTGCATGGAACTGGCCCAGGTTCAATCTGTATGATCTCCTCAGCCCCACCAGGAGTGATCTATGAGTACAAAGCCAAGAGTAAGTTCTGAGCACCACCAAGTATGGCTCCAAAACAAAACAAACAAAAAAAAAAGAGTTTGGAGGAAAGCATAATACATGTGAAACCTTATATGCAGTTCTCATGATGTTTGCAATGATACATGTTGGAACCAAAGAGAATTGCATTTCTTCGTTTCTAGTGTTAGAATCATAATAAAAATAATTTATTTGTAATTGCGCAGTACAGCTCCAACATGCTTTTGCATTCTACTTCTTGTTCTTGATCATTTCCAATTCTCTTCCTACACAACAGTAACATATCTGAGACTGAATAAAGTTGAGAATGTTATCAAAAAGAGTGACACATTCCAATGTGGTGACTCTTTTCTTTCTCAGTGTCTCCCCTACATTTGAGAGGGAAGTTTAGGCTTCTATGCCAGCTCTGCACTGCCCTGTCTCAAAAGTGAATCAAGAAAACAGAAAGAGATAGCACAGAGTACTGAAGCACAAGCTTCGCTTCCCTGAAGATCAGGTTCAAATATCAGCAACTGTATGATCCCCTGAATACCAGTAGGAGTGGCTTCCCCAACCACTGTACTGGGAGTGGCCACTGAGTACCAATAGGTGTGGCCCCTAAACAAACAAAACATGTGACTCTGCCTAGTTTGGGCTGTCTTCCAGTCTCTCACTTCAAGTGTCAGTATTCAGCAACCACTGCTAGTATTGAAGCTGTGTCCATCAGATTTCATATTTGACTCTAGTTCTTTCACAGCTAAATCTGCACTAGCAAAAGAGAAAGACTGATCCTTATACAATGTACAAATTCAAGTCATCTCTCCACTTTGTGTAAGCTAAAGAATATCATTTGGAAGAAACATTTGCAAACCAAATGTGCATTTTCAGTTATTTTGGCTCATGCTGAAAATAAATTAGCTCAATTGCTGTGAAAACAGTTTGTAAGACATTTACAATCTCCATACAAAAAAACTCAGTCTGTCTCTCTTTCACAACCAAGCTTCTCTTCTCTTGCTCTCTATTTTCCCTTTGTTGTTTGTTTGTGTGTGTGTGTGTGTGTGAGAGAGAGAGAGAGAGAGAGAGAGAGAGAGAGAGAACAGGAACTTATTGGCACACACTAGTTTCCATTGCAAATATTTGGTTATAACAGTCCTACACAAAATGTAATAGCCATTTGAAATATTAAAAGTGAACTAACAAAGTACTGAAAAATAGAAAATACATAAAGTAATAGAGTGAGAGAAGTCCCCCTAAGCAGGACATAAAAAAACTCCATGCATAAAGACAAGTAGGATGCCCTACTCAGATTACTGTGTGTATGCCAGATACAATGAAGCTGGAAAGAAGGACATTTTGAGATCTAAGTCCACAATCTTTAAACAAAGGAGAAATTGTAACTCTTGATATACAAAATGCTCTCAACCTTTAATGTTCTATTATTTTTGTATTTTATTTACTATAAATTTGACCTCAAGAAATAAAAATGACTATGAGTATTAAATTCCATTATTTAGAGGCCAGAGAGAGAGCACAGCAGTAGGGCGTTAACCTTACATGTGGCCAACCTGGGAGGGACCCGGTTCGATTCCCAGCATCCTTTCTGGTCCCCAGCCTGCCAGGGGTGACTTCTGAGTGCAGAGCCAGGAGTAACCCCTGATAACCGCTGGGTGTAGTCCAAAAACCAATCAATAAAATAAAGTTTAAAGTAAACAATAATGAATAAAAAATAAAATTCATTATCGACAGATAAATGGAGTACTCAGTCATTAAAATCTTTCACTTTCTTTGAAAGTCAAGAATAAGATAGATTGACAAATACATAAAGAGATAGATGGGGGGTGAAAGATGTGGCAAAGCAAACAAAACAAAATATTTACTACTGACTCTAGGCACTGAATACATGA
>PVKC010027486.1:0-15746 GCA_004027635.1 Crocidura indochinensis | reverse complement strand
AGAGGAAAGAGGTGCTGTTTGTAACATCTCTGCTAAGAAGATGTATGTCTGGTGACATCAGTTTCTTCCCTCCTCCCGTCTCTCCTTCTCTTCCTCAGTTCCTCCCTTCCCCAGTTCCTCCCTCCTTCCCTCTACCACTGACTCACATCCTTGGTCCTCAGGATGCAATTTATTTTCCCTCTGCACATACCTGACAATCACCAAAAAAATCAAGTTCTAATTTTAAAATGACAGAGAATTATATTTAGAGATGAAGTGATTTTACAACTATGAAATTAATGAATAATGAGAATCAACTGTACATATATACAGTCCAAGGAGAAACAGGATGTTTCTGATGGAGAAACAGGAGTATTTTCTGGTGGTTTGGAGTAGATCTGTTGGAGGCAGAACTGATTTACATCATTTTGCTCATTTGCTCTTCCAAAGTAAACTTAGTACGCTTCATTTGTTTAGAAAACAACATGACTGTTTAGTCAAATCTACAGTTTCAACACAATAACCTGTTGGTAACAGGAAAAGAACTAAAATAGATTTTTTAATATGGTGGTGCTTCCATCATATTTTAAGAGCCTCATGATTTGCTTAACAAGCATTTGCTTCCATATTTTAAAACATTAAATACTTCCTAACATTGCAATTTTTCCTCTACATAAGGACAGTGTCAAACTCATAGAAATTTTAAAACTGTATGAAGAGATCTTCATAACTTTGTAGTGAAAACACTAGATTAAAAGGAAGTAAACTCAAATTTACTAAGTTATTTCTGTGTGAGATGTTTACAATTAGACTGAAACTTTGATGAAATTAATCATTCTAAAGTGGGAAAACTTCATTCAATCTATTGATGTACTGAAAAGAACAAAAATGCATCTTTCCCTAGGCATATCATGTCCTCATCAACACTTCCTCGGTCTTGAATGTGACAGCCTTCAAAGTAGCACTACACCATGACACTCCATAGTCTTCAGCTTGCCAACTCAACCTACATATTTTGGGAATAATTCACTTTCATAATCACATGAGCTTATTCCTTAAAATAAATTATATAGCATGACTAACACCCATCTATACCCATTTCCTGGGTAATTCTGTTGTTTTAAAGAACTGTTTACTCACATATTTGTCCAGACTGTCATGACAAGTCAATGTGGTCCCAAGAATCACTATAGATACAACACTTCATATCTGATCTACATACACACACATTCTAAAACCTCTTACTAAGGAGCAAAGCATCTAGTGACACGATTTCAAATTATAATCAATAGTAGTCTCTCAAACCACTTAACATGTCACATAGCCAAACTTTTGTTAGTGGCTATTATTGAGCTTTGGTAATTGGTTCCACAATTTTAACTACAATTAAAACTAATACCTCATATAACCCCTGGAGCTATTTATATGGTCCTCCTCACTATATAAAACTTAAAATTCCATCCATCATAATGAGCCTAGTGGTAAATTTTCTTGTCTTTCAAAGTCATCTGCACCTGTATGTGCTTTTTTAATAGCACCCTATTAACTTATATTTCTCCAAAAGCCACCTGGAGACTTGACTGTAACCACACCTGTGATTTATAAACAAATACACCATAACACATTTGGGAATTTAATCTCTCCCATCGTATTTAATGCCTAAATGCAATTTAATTTAAATAAGATGTTATGTTTCCCGGAAATAGCAGCTTGTGGGGATTCAGAGGTTTTAACAGAGAAAAACTGATTAAAGTACAAGAAGAAACTTTCCTGGAACCTGGGAGATTAAAGTGTGCAACTTAAAGCACACAAGAGATTATAAAAATCTGCCATAAGCATCAAAGGGCTACTAGCTCCTCTAAGTGTTTTTAGAAGAATCTCAAATACACTATAGAGAATGACCTCACGCTACAAAGGTCCACTACTTTGGTCGTAATGAACATCCTATCAAAGCCAAAATTAGCCACTTGAACACATAATTAAGTTTTTCTCAAACAACCTTTCACCACTGCCATGATTGTCTCGTTTTATTCTCAAATTGCTGAATAATAGAACCAGTGATGAATGTGTATAGTATGAAACTAATGCAGGTTGCCATTCTCCATGGGCATCTGTAAAAACATGCCCACAGCTACAGCAACACCATCATAGGATCAGGTGCTATTTCTATTAGGAAATTAGCCTGGGCCCTACTTCTTTTTACCTAGACAGAAAAAAAAAAAGAGTGGTTCTCTCTGGGTAAAAATATTGTTTCTGATTAGTCAGTCATCAAAAGGTGATTTTAGGGGCCAGAGCAATAGCACAGAGGTAGGTAGGTGCTTGCCTTGCACGCAACTGATCCAGGACAGACCTCAATTCAATCCCTGAGGTCTCTCCTATATGGTCCCCAAGTCAGAAAAGATTTATGAGCACATAGCCAGGAGTAATCCCTGTGCGTCACCGGGTGTGCCCCCCACCCCACAAAAAAAAAAAGTTGATTTTAGTGAAAACTTATCTTTAATTTTATTAAATAAAAAAATTAAATCCCAAGTGATTGAAAGAGTCCAGATTAGGCTGTTCTTAAACTATTCTCCTCAGCTGTGTGTCATCAGGCAAGTCATTTAGTCTCTCTGCACCTCATTTCCTTCAACTGTAAACCCAAAAGATTGTGACTGAATAGCTCTAAAGTTCCATCCGGTTCTAATAACCCATGAATCTGTGAGAATGTTCATAAATATTCCATAATCTTCCTTTTACCAAAATGTTACTTCCAAATATAGATAACCTTTCATGACACAAAGCAAATGTTATGACAAGGTACTTTTCAATTAATGCAAATTTTAAAGTTACTATTTAAAATAATTCAAAAATAGAGCATACTCCATCAAGATGTTGTGATTTTGGATATTTCAGAACACAACATAGGGATCGTGTGTCAATCAAAATAAATCTGAATGAAGCAAATTATAAGTATGCATTTTAGAATTCTGGAATACTTCCAAATTCTTTCCATCCTTTCAAAAAACACTTTACATAGGAAATCCAGTTAAGTCTTAATTATTAGAAACCCACCGATTAGATACATTTAAAGTTTTAAAATTACATTTTTACTCCACTCTTAGAAGAAATGTTCAACTTGAAATCAACAAGATTTTATTAGTCATTCAACACACCATGTTTTTCTCTTAGCTAAATTCTGAGGCATGGAATACAGAATTATAATAAAAAATTTATATTCAGGAAAATATCCCCAAGTAAATATATAGGTTTCAATGAAAAGTAATATTAACTGCTAACTAATAGCACTGTAATAGCCTGTGTATCTTTATGCATTTCACAGATTTAAAAATAAAGTTTGAACCAAAGATCTAGATTGCTTGATAATTCCTGGTACCATATAATGCCTCCTAAGCATGTCATGGTATAGAGGTGGTTGCCCCTGGCACCAAACCATCAGGATTACACCATGGGCCAAATATCACAGGGCTAAGTTACAGGGTCCACAGAATTGCTATAATCATTTTTTGAGGGGACAGGGGATATACTCATTCAGGCTAAGCCATTACTCCCACTTCTGTGAGCATTAGCTTAGAAGGCTGTATGAGTGACTGGGATTCCAACCAGGGTTATGGTTACCATAACCACATACAACACAGGTAAATGACCTCCTGCACAATCTTTTTTGGCCCTAAAAATTAATTTTTTAGGGCAGAGGTGGCCTTATAAATGAAACAAAATTAAGCAAAACATCAATACATAAAAATGTTTGAACATAAATTGTTCCTAGTTAATCTTTTCTTGTCTTAACCAAAGAAAGCAAACCCTTGACTATGTGCTTTCATTCACCCATAGCTTACTTCTTAAACAATAACTAGGCGTTCAAATATATAGATGGGAAAGAGTAAAATACTTGATCTTAAACTATATACTCTGGACATACTTTAGTGACAATGAAAAGTTCTAAGTTCTCTGTTCTAAAATTTGGAATGTGAAATTCCTAAACTATTTAATTTCTTGCCAATACCCTGTTCCCTGTCACCATAGCAAGGTGAGAAAGTGTTAAGTAGTTCATCAGCTTCTGAGTTATTTTTTTCCTCTTAGACAGATGAAATAAACTGCTTTTCTTTACTTGAGAAATATATCTATGGGAATCATTCACTAAGGGTCATAAATTTATTATAGATATGATTTTTGCAAATAATGTTTAAAAGTAATATTAGATAGCAGAAAAGTCCATAAGATAAGCTATTCATATGTTTCTGTGTTTAGAGCATTTGTCCCAATAAACAGACTCTTGTTTCTATCTTAATCAATTTTTTTTGGTTTTTGGGTCACACCCGGAGGTACTCAGGGGTTACTCCTGACTCTGTGCTCAGAAATCGCTGCTCTTGGCAGGCATGAGGGATCATATGTGATGCTGGGATTCGAACCAACATCCATCCTGGTTCAGCTGCATGCAAGGCAAACGCCCTACCACTGTGCTATCTCTCTGGCTCCTACTAAACTCAATTATTAAGACATTCTTTATTCTATATTATATCTACTTTACATCAGAATTATTATAAAACAAATTCAAGTACATAAATAACAATTCTGAATTATCATCTCATCTCTAATTGCATTATTTATATCACAGGTAGCATTAGATCTTTTTATAGCTTAGATAAGCAAATGTTCAGCTATAATTATTTTGGATATAAACACATGTCTAAATTATGTGTAAAGAAGCAGCCAATATGACACTTAATAAAAAACACACATTCATTACCAATTCTACAAAAACTATTTCCTTATATGATGCAAAACTTGATACAGAAAGACTTAAAACCTCACATTAAAATCTCATTAAAAGTAGACAAAACTAGACTGCATTACAATAGTACATTTGATATTTATATTCCTCATAAAAATCTAGTAGCATTTCAGCCTATAGTATCAAAGTTCATCAAGCCTAATAAACTAATAAGATACCTGAGGCTAAATATGAATCTGGTGGTATAACACCTCATACAGAATACTAGATGACTCAGTGTTTTATTGTTGAAGACAGTTTATTTTTGGAGTGATGATAAAGTTTGGAGTGAGACAGCAGGCATATAAAAACAATGATTCTTGGGGCCGAGTGATAGCAGAGCAGTAGGGTGTTTGCCTTGCCTGGGACTGACCCAGGAAGGACCTGGGTTCAATCCCTGGCATTCCCATATAGTTCCCCAAGCCAGGAGCGATTTCTGAGAGAATAGCCAGGAGTAACCCCTGAGTATTACTGAATGTGGCCAAAAACAAAACAACAATAACAAAAAAGTGATTCTTGAATTGGTGGTATATGGTACTGTAGAAAGGTAGGAACACTTATCTGGGACATTTACAGTAAGATTGAATAAGAAAAAAGTTAATATAAATAAAAACTAAAAAATGACTTCAAATAAATATAGTATGCACCCTCCAGTACTAATAAATATTGATACAAACCTTGAACTTACAAGTAGGACTCATGTCTCTAGTATTTAAGCTTTACAGATAAGCACATTAGAGTTCTTCTTTCTCAGCTGTCTAAGATGCAGTCAGTAAAGCGAAGACTGTGGCAAGTGGGGGTTGCAGAAGGTCAGAAAAGCAGCTGTCAAAGGAAGTATGTTTTCCTTTGGGGAAATAAAGTGAAAGATTGTATGCATTTTAATTAGCCAGCTAACATACAAAAAAATCAGGTGAAGACTACTAATTATCACCTTCTAGCCCCACTAGCACTTTAGAGTCTGGCAAAACGGAAGAAAGTTAAGAAAAAAAAATGGAAATAAAGAATACACCCTCTATCTCCAGACTATTTTTTTTTTTAAGAAAGAAATCAAGGTTTCCACCAGCATCCTTCCAGCAACTACTGACAAGATTTATCTTCAAAGGCTTTCTTGTTTACAACAAATCTTCCATTCTGTTACGAATTAAACCCAATTATCCAGTGAACAGTTTCCATAATAAAACCTGGTAGACAGGGGATGCAGAAACCTTACTCTTTATAACTCTCTCCATCTGATACCCTGCAAGCTTCAAGGAGTGAAAACCACTCTGACTTATCCCATTAACACATAGGTGTTGAGAGGGCATGGAAACCCCTGGAAAGATAAATGGCCTCATTTTTCTTGGATCATGCTTTGGAGCAACTTTCAAACATCTGAAAAAGTGCTGAAAACTCTCCCCTGCTTATTTGATCCATAAATTTAAAAACTACTATGGGAAACATAACATTCTACTGAAAAGCATCATTAACTCTTTCTGCTCAACAGAATCCAGTACCAATGGTATATATCTAGTCATTACTGAAGGACAAACTACGAATTAAAAAAAATCTATCTGGCTGTGAAACTAGCAAATAAATCAAATGCAATCACAAATTTCTGACTCTTGGCCAATTGTAACTCACCTTGACAGACCAGAGTTCAGCTTTTAATTAAGCAGCTGCTCAAAGACACAATTAGTTTCTCTTTAACAGTCAAAGTCCACTTGTGAAAAATGGAAATTCAGAAAAGTAAGATGTGTTTTTGTTGTTGTTGTTTTTTTTTTTTTTTTGGAGCACTCAGAATGATTTTGTGCATGTCAGATACCTGAACATCTCAATTGAAAAATGAAAATTATTTTAGTTTGCATTAGGCAAAAGAATGATCAAACCTTAGTAATTAGTAGTTTTCTGTTGATACAAAAATCTTATAGAGAACCTTTAAATTTAAAAACAACAACAAAACAAGGTCTGTTGGAAAAGTACAACTGCCCTCAAATTTTTATTGTGTGCGTGTGGGTGGGTGGTGGGGTTAGAAACCTAGAAATATTCTGACTCTCTAACCCTCCAATGTTTTATCTTTTATGGGGGATGTACCCTGTGGTGCACAGGGCTTACTCCTGGCTCTGCACTCAGGGTTACTCCTGGAGAGGGCATTCAGGGAAGCAATCAAACACAGGTCTATTATATACAAGGTACTATGCTGTCACTACAGTTACTCCTTCCTAATTATATTTACCTTTACTAGAAGCAGAAGTAAAGTATACACAAATAAAAATACTTTTCTTTATTATTTCTCTGTAGAATTCTATTTACCTGACTAGTCCAAAAAATAATAAAACTAAAGTCTAGCATTTGTTCATCTAAACATCTAAAAACTCAATGAAAACATGACAGTCTCTTTCCCAGTACTAAAGTAGTATAAATATTCTTAAACCAGCATGTTAAGCATGGCCGCTATGAGTTGGAAGAATAAAACTACTAAAAAAATGACATAAATATTGGTTCTACAGAACCCTATTACTGACAACAATAAGAGAAAAAAAGTAAAAAAAAAATCAAATTAAATATCATCAATTTTAAGTGGAGAACAAACTCTTATCTATCTTTTTTGAAAAATTATATTAGGGAAATAAAGCGTAGAAATAATAAAAAATAGTATAGTGAAGGAATTACCCTGTTTATAATTAAATGGTATCTTATTTTTATGTTGTAAGTTCTTTACATATTAACATAACTTCTCTATCACACCATTTAAGCGTCAGAGACCTAAATCAAAGTACATTAATCTTATGTAGTCTGTGGTATATAAATATGCTCATTATCACTTATTATAAGATGGAGTTGCAAATAAAAATGACAACTGGAGAAATTGGTGGTGGAAAATGAACATTGGTGAAGAGATGGGTGTTAGAACATTGTATGACTGAAAAACTCAATTATCAACAACTTTTCAACTGTAGCTCATGGTGATTTAATTTAAAAAATTATTTATTCTTTATTTATTCTCCTCTATGAGGATGACTTATATCAAAAAGAAAAAGTATTTGAAGGGGTGTTGAAACAAAGGAACACTTATTCTCTGTTGGTAGTAATATAAATTGGTCCATCTTCTAAGGAAAGCAGTATGGAGGTTTCTCAAGATAACAAAAATAAACCTACCATCTGATACAGCAAGTCTACTCCTATGACTCTCCCCAAACAAAAACACAACCCAAAGATAGATGTTCACAGCAGAACTATTTAAAATAGCTAAGATCTTGCTTCCAGAAAGAGATGAATATAAAAGAAATGGTGATATATATGCACCTTGGACTATTATTAGTATAAGAAAAGGTGCATTTTTTGCCATTTGTGAATACCAATGAAACAGGAGGCAAAGGGTATCGTGTAAGTGAACTAATTCAAAAGAGAAACAAGCAGCAGTAATCTCATTCATGTGTGGTGTAAGGAAACAGACAAGGGTTAAAGAAAGCAAACCCTTACTCCCTGATCACAGAATTGCAGTTGCCAAAGCAATGGAATATGTGGGTTAAAAGGTCAAGAAGAGGAGGTTGTTGTTTCTTATTGTGGTGGAGCTTTGGTGATAAGATATTATGTTCCTCTACCTTTTGTAGAGGTGTGGAATTGTACTGAGTTAAAACCTATACATCTTAGAAACAAAGATAACCTCAACATTGACACCACCAAAGAAAAATAAAAATTAGAAACACAATATTGCATTCCTCCTTGGTACACAGTTCATTGAGTAAGATTTAAGGAGAAAAGTCCATTGAGCAAAATGAAAACTAAAGGTGGAGCTCTTTGGCATATATCCTAAGTATTATAATTGCAGACAAAAGCAATATGATGAGCTGAAAGAGAATAGTCATAATGATATGATATGATGGGATATTGTAAATTTCAATATTCTTCAAGTAAACAAATAAAGTCAGTTTTAAGAATATGTCACAAATAAGAGTCCCTTTAACCCTATATTACTTTTGCCTACAAAAATAAAAAACAAACAAACAAATAAAAAAACAACAAACCCTAAAAGAGTCATGCTTTTTATCATTGGAAGATGAGGACATTTTTTTAACTGTTTATATAATTCATTGTTGTTGATGTTGTTAGTTGGGGGGGGGCACCCAGAAATGCTCAGGGCTTACTCCTGGCTATGTTCATTTCTGGTGGGGCTGTGGTCTGCTGCATGTAGGGCAGGCCCTTCCCCCACTATTATTTATCCAGTCCTACACTCTTATTTTAAATTATCTAATATAATAACACATTACTAAACTATTTCTTTATTAAAATGTCTAAATAATATTTTAATGAGAAAGCAAATGTTCTTTCCTTCTTTTCTCTCTGATTAGCCCAAAATTTTCATACCCTGCTTCTGACTTCTGGAGAAAATCACTTTTGACAGAAGAAATTGTCATGACAAAAGTAAACAAATATAGGGCATATGGTGTCCTTTCTTGAAATAAGAGGTAATATGCAATGAATATGATGACAGTTAAAAATTTTACCCTCTTTCTCATTACATACTAGGTATTGACTGTGTTATCATATAAAATAAAGGCATATGCACTAGGTGTTAACTACATACCAGCACTTCTGCTGTTATCAATACTGACTACTCTGTCTTCTGTTTTATTCTGCAGTGCTGCAGTGCCAGTTAAAGAGGAGCATAAAACAGCATTTCCCTTCAAAAGACTCTCTGTCACATTTTTTTCACTGCATCTATTTCTTCCTGAGAATATAACCCTTTGCCTTTATACCCCAAATCTGAAATAATGACAGGTCTGCAAGTCTACCCACTAAGCAGTAATAGGAGTTATCAGGAGAGAGATAATAATATACACGTTACTGAGGACCTAAAGGGAAACTGGGGATGTCTTTCTGTAGCAAAAAAAAAAAATAGTGACAAAGAAATGGTAAATGCATGACATAAATGCTAGTGAATGTGTTATTTACTTCAGTGAGAGTTCAAAGGAGAAAATGTCTATGACTATGCATGCTACAATTGAAACAGATTAAACTTGACCTAGGTTATTCAACTGCACAGGACAAAGCTGGTTGTAGACTCCAAGTCAATATAGTTTAAATTATGATTTCTCTTCAACATGTACTGTCTCTACAGTCCAATTTCTTTGAGACAAAGGGGCTTAGATTGCTAGAAGATAAAAATTGAAGAGCTCTTCAAGAGAACCCTCAAAAAAAAAAGTATGGACTCCCCAAATATGTCCAAATATGCTCATCACCAGTCTGCAGAGTCAGAGAGGAAGGGATTGCAAGCATTCCTGCTAGTTAAAAGCAAAGCGGTTCTTATCAACTTTCCTAACAGTTGCCAAATCTGACCTTCAATGGCTGGCTTTGATCTATTTGCAAGCTAGCAAATAGGCAAGTAAATAATAGCAAAGAAGAAAATGAACAAATCTCTAAGTCTCCCAAGTTTCAGCAGCTGGATCTCAGCCTTCCCCTTTCTCCTGACACTGACCCAGTGACAGAGATGATGGGTTCTTCGTGTGCAAGTGTGCCCACTGCCCTGCACCCCAGTTTCTCACACTCTTCCTTCTCTGTTTCCATCTGGATTTTGATCCCTATTTAACACAACCTTGAAATAAAGCCAATTCCTTAAATATTAAAAACATATGTAACAGAGGCAAAAAACACTGTTCTCATTAAAAATAAAAGAAAAAATTTCTGCTGTAATATGTATAAATGAAAAGGATGTTAGGAACTGTCTAGCCATAACCGAGACCTATCATTTCATAAATAAAGTAAATGCGTCTCAGAGAGCCAGGTGTTGTTTCCTTGGAATTAAAAAAAAAATCTGTCTTGGTTTCATCTGAGAAAAAGTAGATTTGGAGAAAATCTGGAGGGTAATGTAGGTGACAAACAGCTGGGACTCCCATGTGCACATACTCCGGGTCTTTGAGACATCTCTCCAATACTACCCCAAAACTTCTTAAGGGACAAAAGCCAAGAACAGACAGGCACGTTATTAAACATAAAATTGCTGGGACTCAAATTGGGTCTATCGCATGCTATCAACTGGAAAAAGCCATTTATCACAGAACATTTTACTAATAGACAACATGGAAAGATTAAGAGCTTGAAATAGTTGATCTCTAAGGAGATCTCAAAAGAGAATGTGTCTATGACTGTACCAACAGAAACAGATCAAATTTGACTTAGATTATTCAGCTGCACAGGACAAAGCTAGTGGTAGATTCCAAGTCAGTATAAATTATGGGTTCTCCAATAATCTGAAGGATTTTTCCAAGATCTATGAAAGTTCCATGATTCTTTATCTACGATAAAGTTCTATGATTCTTTCCCAAATTACGCTGCAATAAATGGCACAAATAAAATGTAAACAGCCTAAAAGAAATTACACTGACTGCTTTCGAAATTTAAAGTTGTTTCTAAGAGTATACTAGCCTCTGTCACACATATGTATTTTGTATCCACACAACTAGGACAGTTTGAACTTTAGCATATAAAGGTAGCCGATAAGAAGCCTGACAGACAATTAGTTGCTAACAGTTAGGTATATTTAGCACTTAGGAATATCAGTGCATTGAAAGTATTTGGAAAGTTTCCTTACCAGTAGAGAAAGCATGAATCATGTCTGTATCACCACCAACCACTCATCTAATCTCTTCTACTATAAATGCAAGACACCAAGTCTCCAGAGCTGGTTTGTTTCATATTTCAACTCCACAGTCAGACAAATTCACTGATCCAAAATAAAACCTTCTGACTTTCTGCATTCACTGTCCTCAAATGGGTTAGTGATGTCTTTGCCTGCAGAATTTCACACTGTGATCTTAATGAACAGAAAATCACTCAGGGCTTCTCTGGACAGAGGGTAACACAAACGGCCAGTGAAAAGGTCAGAGCCAAATTCCTTTCAAGAAGGCACTAAGGTGATGGATTCAACAGAAGCCTGTGAAAGCTACATAAAATTTCACTCAAGTTCCAAAGACTCTAAAAAGAGATTAAGAGGCAATTTTGGTTGTTTGTGGGTGGATAGTTTAAGATAACTTTGTAGTGCTCATTTGGTCAGTTTTAATATCCAATGACCTTTACTTTCATGATATATAAAGCATATGACCTCTTACAAATGTCTGCCAATTGGTCCTCAACACTTATTTTAAGAGATTTAAGAAAAAAAACCTTCCTGAAAATCCCTTCTCACATTAAAGAACGAGGTTTACAAACTCAAAAGAGCATATAAGGGGGAAGGAGAATTCAAATATGCATAGCAAATCTCATACTCTTATCGCTAAGGATTGGCAAGCAAATGATGCTTGGCCACTGAAACAGTGTCCAGTGGTTTTACTTAAGGAAAGTCAAGGCACAGAGACAAGATGCAGAAGAAAATCAAAAAGCCAAATATACGGGGGGAAATTAAATCTACACATTTTTTCTGAACTGAAAAAGTTTCATGGAGTAGATAAAAGTACATAAATGGTAAGAGAATATGAACTTAGAGAAATTTCAACATAATTTATATTAATGAAGCCATAAGAAAAAACTTAACTGGGTTATAGAAATCTGAGAAACTATATAGAATTTAATGTTATACTACTGAAAGAAGGTATCTAACTAGGTATATAACTTTTTTTAAATTCCCAGTAAACAGTTAAAGAACAAAAATTGAAAAAAGAAATGCAATGGGTATATAGTATAGCTGGCAATGTGTTTGCTTGCCTTCGATGTGGTTTATGCAGGTTTGATCCCTGATATACCATATGGTCCCTCAAATCCACCAGGCATGATCCTTAAGTCCTAAATACTGCCAGATGTGGCCCCCAAAAAATCAGAATCAAAAAGTGTGAAAATAATGTTAGTAGATTATCTAACCAAATATATCCCAATACAACCATTTTTATGTTTGTAAGTATCTGTTATTTAGTTAGTTAGTTTTTGATTTTTGGGCTACACCTAGTGACACTCAAGGATTACTCATGGTTATGTGCTCAGAAATTACTCCTGGGTAGGGGGACCATATAGGATGCTGGGGGTAGAATCAAGGTCTGTCCTAGGTCAGCCACGTGCAAGGCCATAGCGCTGTGCTATTGCTCCAGCCCCAATGCTTGCAATTTTCTAAATTCTAAATTGTGTTCAATATCCACCACATTAAACAGAATATTGTATACTAATAATTATCTAGAATGTAGTATAAAGTATTGTTTTAATTAGGAAAAGGATGAAAAAGATATTAAAAATATAAACAACAAATATTTGTCATAAATATTCCCTCACACATGAGAAGAAAAGGTAAGACATATATAGAGTTGAGGATGATGAAATACAAGTAATTTAAATTTAGAATTAGAAGGTGCTTCATAACTATCTGGACTGGAATATTTCTACTGTAGGCATTTATGCAGAATTTTATTCAGAATACTGCAAAATTTTCCAAAAATATTACAAAAAGAGAGTACTGTTTAAAATAATTTATGCACATAATATAGAATATATAAAATACCACTGCTATAGTTCATTGATGCTTCTAAGTGTGTATATATATCCTCATAAAATACTGAAAAAACTAATGCAAACTCCAATAAGTTACAATAAAAGCATTTGTGGGGGCCCGGGAGATAGCATGGAGGTAAGGCGTTTGCCTTTCATGCAAAAGGTCATCGGTTCGAATCCTGGTGCCCCATATGGTCCCCCGTGCCTGCCAGGAGCAATTTCTGAGCATGGAGCCAGGAGTAACCCCTGAGCACTGCCGGGTGTGACCCATAAACTGAAAAAAAAAAAGCATTTGTGTTATGAAAATAAAAGGAAAATGAATAGTATCTTGAAGTTAAAAAGACAAAGATCAATCATTTGGAAAAAAAATAAAATTTCAGAGTGCTCAGTAATCTCATCCTCCACTAAAACAATTGAAATGTTAGGGATTATAAAATATTTATTCTGTGCCATATATATAAACAACTAACATAAAAACATGTTCCGGAAGAAAAAAGTGATTAAATGTTCGTATTTCGATGAAATATTTATTCAAATTTATTTTGAAATTTAACTGACAATTTATAAACAATAATAAAAAGGGTATGTTTCCTCAATTGTGTTCTACTTTATGTTCTTCTATTCTATGAAGTTACTAAGATGGTTTTTAATATTTCCTCAACCAACCTGTAGTTCAATGTTGTCATTATATAAATTATAAAACACTAAGGCTAAAATGTCATTAGAAACTTTTGTTTCAGCATCTCTAAAATCTGAGAATTGAAATAAAAATATCAATAAAATACTGATCCATGTTTATTAGAATGACATTAGGCATAGTATAATATTTTATATAATCAGTGCATCATTTTATGTTAAACATCAATATAATATTATCTCTCTCAAATACAAACTGATTCCAGTTTGTATTAGAAAATAAAAATTGAGGGATCAAGAGACAGAACAATGGGTAGGTGCTTCCATGTATCTTCACTGTGTCCAAGCCCCCACACATCTGATAGTCCCCTGAGCTCAGCCAGGAGTAATCCTTGATCATGAATGATAAGTAAATTCTGAGCACAAATATGTATGCCCTCAATATATCAATATTCAAAATTCACATTTACAACTGTAATAGTATTTAACTTCTGCTTATCAAAAAAAAAGTTTAGGCAGTGTTTCTCAACCATCTTCCTACCCCACCCTTCCAAGGAATATGATCTGGCATTTGGAGTCCTATGTGGTGATTTTAAGATTTCAAAGGAGAAGGCATGACCCCTTCTCTGGAAAAAATTTTACTGACTTCTGGAAAAATTTTATTGACTATCAAATGCAATCAACAATAAACATAGAAATGGTGGTTTTTAGTCTTTAAAGCCTGGAGTCTAACTCTGACAAGAACTAAGGTTTTACTCTGAGGGGTTACCTGCTGGGCAAAATGTATAACTGAAAGACTCTATAAACTATATTCCTGACAAAGATGCCTCTGCTGACAAAGATCCCCACCCTCCAAGGTGCCACAGCAATTATTTCACAGGAAGTGTTATGTGAGACAGAGGCAACAACAAATCAGATTGTTTTCATTCCTACCCTTATTTGTCAGACCCTGTAAGCAAAGTAGGAATGTCCCCAGAGTGAATCACTGTGCTCTGTGCTGAAAATTTCAACACCCATCAGTGATTTAGAAGAAGAAATAAAAAGTCAATTCAAACAGAAATCAGGATTTCCAAATGGCTCATACCAAAACTTTGCAGCAATCCCTGGCCTTCTGTCTTCAGGTACCCGGAATTATGCAATCCTGATGATCAACAGAGAGCAACTAGTAACCCTCATTAGATCCACACCCAGACCACTGCAACCAATTAATTGACAAACTTTGTAGCTTTCCCCAAATAGTCCACGTTTAAAAATGAATTCAGATTCCTTCACTTATGCAAGCATGCTTAAGAATAAGTATTTTTACAAAAGCTTTTTTGTGAGGAGCAGAACAAGTGACATCTAAACTCAATTTCACCTTGTACTATCTGGTCTAGATCTGTCAAACATGTATCACAAAAACAAGTAAACTCAACTAATCTCACAAAATTTTAATATTACACTTGTATTAGGTCAACCAAAGTTCCCCACACTGTCCTCCTTGAGGAATATAGGAGACATTTTTTTAAAAAACATGCCCTTTATTCTGACATTTCTAGTGTGAAATAATGACAATAATTGTTCCTTATTATTGTAGTTCTTATCCGTGTGTGAGAACCTGCCCTCCAGGTAATATCTGGCAATCTTTGGATCTATTTCTAACTGGAACAGATAATGGGTAAAGTTCAAGGGCATTTCATAACATTTACAATGCCAGGACCGTCCCACACAGCAAAGAATTATCTGGCCTGAATATCGCAACCCACTCAGGAGGGCACAAAACCAGAAGCTCTCATCAACCCTTCTAGGTAGTGCACTCCTGAAAAATAGGAATTTTGCCCAAAAGACCTGCCTAAGAGAAGTCAATAGTTGACCCTTTTGCGTGGATTGTTTGGCATTTTCTTTTCTTTTCTTTTCTTTTTCTTTTTTTTTT
>PVKC010027485.1:0-15790 GCA_004027635.1 Crocidura indochinensis | reverse complement strand
AAAAAAAAAGTGTCTTAAAATTCTGGAAAGAGTAACTTTAGTTTGTAGAATGTGTTAGCTCTGAAAGAAAATATTTAGGGGTCGGAGTAATAACGCAGTGGTAGGGGATTTGCTTTGCACGTGGCTGACCAGGACAGACCTCGGTTGGATCCCCCGTAGTCCCATATTGTTCCCCAAGCCAGGATCAATTTCTGAACACATAGCCAGGACTAACTTCTGAGCTCACTGTGTGTGGCCCGCCCCAAAAATGGAAAAAAAAATACTTAATAAGCCATTGTTAATACTAGCTTCTAAATGCAGAAATATATGTTGTAGCAGTTAAGGTGCTACAAGTGATTTTGAAGATTGTAAAGGAATCTAATTTTCTGAGGAACAGGTGAGCAGAATTTTGTATATGATGAAATCCACACAGAGATCTCAGTCTACCACCTCACAAGATCTATTCTTTTATATTATAAAGCTATCTGCTGTTTATTTGTCCTAAGTTATGTTTCAACAATTCAGCCAGTAAGTTGAGCTGACAAAAGCTTTGAATTTGTAAGTTGACTGTGTTTTCTTTTATTACATAGTCCTTATTCACTTGATTTCTATTGTCTTTATACTCCCTACTGAAGAAAAGAGACATTGAATGAAAAATTGAATGAAAAATTGCTAAAGCTAAAAGACTAAATAAAATAACTGTAGAAATCCAGTTACTATCATTTAATATATCCTCTTTTCTCTTTTGGTTAACAGTCTTCTATTTTGCACACATATATCCTGCCCACTTAATTTTATATACCTTTGAGGGGGGCAGGATCATGAATTATTTTAAGTTTTTGCTCCATCTATCCATATATCTACACATCCATCCATCCATTCACCCCATGCTATTGAATTATTGAATTAAACAGGAGGGATTGAAAGTCAAACAATAATGCACTTAATGAATAAATGGTAATATTATAGAAAGTGATATGTTTATCATAAAAATTTAAAAGTAAACAAGGGAAGGTGTACTAGGACTTGAAGGAGAATACACAAAGCTGTAAAATTAATACTAATTACCAGAGTATGCTTTGCCCCACAGGTGATTATTAAGCCAATTGAAAGTGAGTAAAGCAAAGAACTGGGAGAGAAACAAGCAGTTCAGAGAAAGGAAGAACTGGGACATAAATGTTGGAGGTACACATAGGGACAAAACAGTGGCGAGTTTATCTCAAATAGTCTAAGTTGGGAGGAATGCAGTAGAAAATGAAATCAAAGTCTATGGAGAGTCAGATCATATAGAAAGCCAGGGGAAATAACAAGTTGTTTTTTTTTTTTAACCCTAAATCGGAGTTCCTTTAAGAGATTATAAAAGTGCTATTTTTCACAGGATTTATCCCCAGCAATGCAGATCAGGGAATTGAGGGTGGGGGTGATTAGGGCCACTCTCAGCAATTTTCAGCTAGCGGTACACTCTTAATGGTTGGTGTTCAGGATCACTCAGTTTTATAGGGGCAACCAGAGCTCCATCAACATTGCTAGGAAGGGAGTTTCAGGGTCTGGCACATCCTAGGCATGTACTCTACCAATTGAGCTATCGCCTTGGCCCCAAGATATCTTTATTTTTTCTTTATTGTACTGGGAATCAACTCAGGGTCATACACATGCCAAATACTCAATTCCCAAAGATATCATATTGTTTAAAGATCCTTCTGGTTAATGTATGGACAAACTCTACTAACTAAGCAAATATATACCCCCAAATAAAGCAAAGACCAACTGAATTAAAAAAAAAAAGTTAAGTCTATACAGTTGCCTAGCAAGGAAACACACCAGTGGAAAAGTTCAGAGTAACTCATGCATTAGAAAGGCAGAATAAAGAAGTTCGTGCTTGTTATGTTAATCAGTGATTGAAAACCAGAGCTTCACAGAAGAAAGAAGTTTGGTGGAGTAAGTCTCCTTGCTCACTGGACAGGAATGAGTGTTGTTAGGTTTAATTGGCAAAGGGTCACTTGAAGTTTACAGTCCTTTATCAGTTCCAATCATTCAAGGTACAGCATTCATTTTTACATATCCTAAGCAAGATCTAAGTGGAAACTTTTCCTTTTATAGTTGGAAACAGGGAAATCTAGAGGAAGCTCTTGCATAAGTATAAAAGAATTTGGGTTGTAGTAGCAGGTACTACAATGATGGCTAAGAAATTAAATTCTGGACTTACTTGGAGCTGAATAAGAAGTGACTTCTAGATTTTTGGCAGGCAACTAAATTACTTGAGTTGCCCTATAGTTAGAAAATGCTTTGGATGAAATAGTTCTGGGCAAAATATGAGGAGTTCATGTGAGTTTAAAATGCTTATACAGAAAAATAACTAATGATAGAGAAATTGAATGCCTGACAGGTAGGACAATGGTGGTGGGAAAGTCGCACTGGTGAAGGGGGATGTGTGCATTTTATGGCTGAGACCCTATTACGAACATGTTTGTAACCATGGTGCTTAAATAAAGACATTATATATATGTATATATATAAATATGCCTATATTATATAGGCATTATATGTATATATATACATATACAGAGACCTGTGTCTAAAGATGTGGATGGTGGCATAAAGTTGGGACATGAAAGTGTGGGGATAAATATAAAGAGACTGCATGTATCTGCCTGGAAAATCAGGGAGATAAGTCCTGGAGACTCCAATAGCACTTGGTCTTCCAAGTCTCTTATTTTAATTAATTGATATTTCCACTGTAGCAAAAATATTCTTGTAATATTTCTAAAATGGCTTGTGGATTGCATGTATATAAACCAACCAATGATCTATAGAACTCTTGTTGTACCTTTAAAAAATATAGGTTCTCAGTGATAGCTGAGTTGGTTGTTTTGCCTCATATTAAGTAGCTCACAAAGATAACACTAGGACTTAAATCCAGATTTGTCTGAAGCCCTTTTGACTCTGCCTTTAATAGTAGATTAATCTAGTAAAACTGAGTAGCAATCAAAGTGAGCTTTTGGGTCACACTCAGCAGCACTCGGGTTACTCTTGCTCTATGCTCAGAAATTGCTCCTGGCAAGCTCAGAGGTCCATATGGGATGCCAGGAATCAAACCACTGAGTCAGTCCTGTGTTGGCCCTGTGACAGCCAAACACCCTACCGCTGTGTTTTCTCTCTGGTCCCAGCAAGATACAGTGATTTAGTATAACAGTTTCCTAACTTTTTTATAGTCTCACCCAGGTGACAGATTCCTCAGGCATGCATGTAGTCTGCCAATGTGGATCTAAAACAGGGTTTCAGATGCTAGTCAGGGGATGGCACTTTGAAAACCTTGCTTAGATGTTTTCCCTGATTCTAGCAACTAAATAGCCTGCCTCCACCTGCCAAATACTCAGGTATCTAAATTCTCAAAAGTGAACCAGAGGTAATCACAGTTGATTGCAGTTAATCAGGATTTCTGAAGGATCTTAGTGATAAGTCTTTCAGCCTTTTTAAAAATAACATCTTTATTTAATCATCATGATTACAAACATGTTTGTAGTTGGCTTTTAGTTATAGAAAAGAACACACACCTCCTTCACCAGTACAACCTACCTATCACCAATGTCCCCATCACCCTCCTCCCCCAACCTCTGCCTGTATTCAAGACAGGGATTCTATATCTCTCACTCATTACTATTGTCATGATAGTTGTTAGTGTAGTTAACAGGTCTTTCTTTCTTAAGGCAAAATGGTGTTGGAGAGAGGAGATGAAATTGGCTCATTTTAATTTTCTATGCAATGCAGTTCATCACACTGGCTGTAGAACCCTTCTTTTGTACCAACCCCCACCCCACCCCCACTCTGTAATCTCACAGTCCTTTTCTGGAAGTAAACTTTCATGATTACACAGTTTGGAATGCTTATTAGATATAGGGGAAATTCAGCTATAGAAGCTCCAAACAAATATGGTGGGACGAGCAGGTTGGTTTGGAATAGGAATATAAGCTTATAAATACACTATTGGGTACATAGCTTTGTAAGAAATTTGTGAAATTTCTTTGTAAGAAATTTTGTGCAAATTTGTTTGTGAAATTTCTTTGTAAGAAATTTTGTGCAAATTTGTTTGTGAAATTTCTTTGTAAGAAATTTTGTGAAAATTTGTTTCATGGGAAAAATCATCTTTTATCAGACTTGTCTGTATATGTCTAAGTTCCAAGTATAAACATAGGTGGTTTATTTTCCATGAGGCTCTTGAGCCCTGGGTTAATTAGATGTGGTTATTTCTAATGCAAGAAAATATTTTATGGTTTGACAAGCAGTTTGTCCTGAACCTGGTTAAGAGGGAAGGATTGCTGACTTTTTGATCCTACACACCAGCTTAGGCACTCAGTTACTTATATTCTTGGCCTTAATATCTTTAATAAGTTCAAAGTCAGAAATCTCTTGCCTCAGTCTTATAGAAATATAGAAAAGTTGACTTAGAGATAACTCTTCTTATTTAGAGCTCATTATAACTTAGATAATAACTAATCTTATTCTATTCTAGAATACCTGTAATATACTATTCTAGAAAAGAATATCTGTAATATTCTATTCTAGAGCATTCTATTCTATCATTCTATATTTCTATAACTTCTTATTCAGCAAGCACAAAATTTGATCACTCGATTTTAACACCAATGTTGGAAAAAAATAAAAGTGTTTTTAAAAACCCAAAATTAAACTGGCTTTAAAAGCCACTTAGTTTAAGACTGGCTTTTAATATTCAGTTTATAAACAAACAAACAAACAAAAAGTGCCTTGAGTTCCTTCCGAAATATTTTATTTTTCCTGTGTAGTTTATTATATGACGTCTTAGGGTGGAGTCAGCCTTGAAATGACATCAGCTCATTCAACAACTGATGCTGAGCATTTGGGCTAGAAGTGAAGATCGACTAGCATGGCAGGATTCCCTTATGAAGCAGAAATTGTAGAGAACTGTCACACACCTCCAGTCTGGGATGGAAAGGCATTTATTTAAAAGGTCCCAGGGAGGTGGCCTCATGAAAGAGACTAAAGGAGATGACATCTGATTTGATCTTGACAGAAATGTCCTAAAAATCATTCCAAGTCAAAAAAATTAAAAATAAAAAATTTTTTTTTTTTTTTTTTTTAAAAAGGCCAGTTTGGTCACTAGACACTTTCCCTAAAACCATTCAGCTTCTTCCTCCAGGGTTACTGCTGAAGTCTACACAGGGTAAATTAAGCTTTTTTTCTGCAGTCAAGTAAGAAAGAAAAATAAAAATCAAGAGAAATATTCACTAAAAGCTCCTTGGGTACCACGTCTTGGAGCACACACAAAATGAACAGGACAACTCTGGTCCCTAGGAAGCTCCCCCAGTCCCTGAAGCCATCCAGCCTAGTCTCTAGGCGCGACCGGAAGTGGCATTTCCCCCAGAGGCCTCGACGTCCGGACGCTCTCAGTTTTCGGCAAGGTTTACGGCCCGCACTGCCGAAGGCGCAGCGATGCGTCCCCGCGTGAGAACGAACTGGCAGCGCCCACCGCCGTCTGCCGCAGCCTCCACGCCGCCCGCGCGCTACAGCGCCTGCGCGGGGAGACCACTCCCACGGCCACGTGATCACTCCCAAGCCCTCCCGAAGCGTAGGCGGCCATCTTTAGTCCTGGCAACGGAGTTGGTGGGGCAGGTCTTCTCTCTCATCCTTCCCCATCGCGGAACATCCGAGACGGCGGGTGTTGTTTCCTTGGTTCACTATCCCTGTTTCGCTTAGTAGAACCTCCGAGAGGGCGGGGTGGAGAGAATGACTTAGGCTAGCTGCCCATGGATGGAGGTGGAGGGGGGCGGTGCTTCGTGGCGACGCTCCGCCCTTCGTAGGCCCCGCGCGGCTCTTGCCCGTTTCCAATATGGCCGCGCGCCGCGCTTGACCCGGGGCCTCTGCGCGCTCGGACTCTCCTCCGTAAGCGATGTGGAGGCCGAGCCGGTGACTGACACTGACGCGCACGGAGCCAGACCGAGCGACACGCACACGGACACACGGCCGGAGCCCGAGCCCTGGATAACCCGGAAGTGCTTTGGGGCTTTCGGCGCCGCGGCCAAGAGCCTAAGAAGGAGACCACGGCTCCCGCGCCGCCGCCGCCGCCGCCGCCGCCGCCTCGCCGTGAAGGGGCGCGCTCCAGCTCGAGCTCGGCGGCCCTCAGCCGGCAGCGATGGAGGAGGAGAGGCCGGGAGCAGGAGGAGCGGCGGCTGGAGCCGGAGCAGAAGCTGCCGGCGCCGCCTCGGTGGAGCCCGCGGCCGGCCTGCTGGGCACGCTCTACTTGCTGCTGTCGCTCGTCGTGGCCGCGGCGCGGGCCGAGAAG
The DNA here is from genome assembly GCA_004027635.1 of Crocidura indochinensis. Taxonomy (NCBI): domain Eukaryota; kingdom Metazoa; phylum Chordata; class Mammalia; order Eulipotyphla; family Soricidae; genus Crocidura; species Crocidura indochinensis. The sequence continues at coordinate 9,492 of PVKC010027485.1, read as the reverse complement.
GAAGGTGGGTCGGGTGTTGCCCGGGCGGCGGAGCCAGGCGAGTCCCGGGCTCGCGCTGTCACCTCCCGGCGTGGCTGGGCCGCCAGGTGCGAGTCGCTTCGGGAACTCGATTCGCTCCTGGGGCGCCCCCGCTCGTCCCCGGGGTCCCTGCCCTGGCGTCCGGTCACTCGCCACTCACGATCGTTTTGGGATACTTGTTGGTTTCACCTACCACCTGGCCCTGCGCCTTACCGGGGTGTATTTTTAGATCCAATGATCGCGGGGCATTGCACCCTTTTTGGGGGTGCTCCGCTCTCACCCCGACTCTCAGGTTCCCAGTAGGGTCTTGGTTCAATTAGAGCCGGCGTGCACATTATGCTGGCTTTTTTTTTTTTTAAATGTCGTCGTGGAAACTTAGCCTTTTGCAAAGGCTTCCCCGAGCACCGCTCACATCACCTACAACACAACACACGTACCACTCGGAATTTTTATTTATTTATTTTTGTTAAACACCGTTCTCAATTTGAGGAGCCTGGGTGTCTTGGGCTTGCTCCCCACTCCCGTCGCAGCTTGCTTGCCTTGAGTGTTAAAGTGATGCTTCTTGGAAGGCAGCGCTCGTTGTTGGTTTTTTATTTTTATTTTTTTTTTTGTCAGCCTGGGAGAAAGTCAGTTTTACAGGTGTTCTCGAGTGGAAGCTACTTGATTATTGAGTGCTTGTTGTATTTATTGCGGATGGCAGGCGAGGTAGCGGGAGGGAGGTCAGACTTCAACCTGCAAACCTTATACCATGTATATGTTAAGTGATTTGCCCCTATTTTAAAAAGCTCTCGTCGGGTAGTAGTGTGTAGATGCAAACACTACAGTGCCTTTGACAGGACTGGACGTTACGTTGTAACCTTGAAGACTAAGATCTGTAATTCTGTTACCATGTCACTACTGTTAAATACGTGTCATGTGTTAAACTAGAGAATAAAATGAACGATAACGGAGACATAATGAAGAAATCACTGAAAGTGCAGGTTTTTTTTTTTAAACGAATAAAGCAAAATGCCTCAGTTTAGTTTCTTTTCACACTAAACTGCCGCTGCAAGAAAATAATTTGTTGCCACAGTAACTTTAGGGTTGTTGACCAACGGCACTTGCTTTTTATTGTTCCTAGCTGGCAGCTGCAAATGCAAATCATACTAGTGTTAAATTGCAATATGACCGTTTGTTTTTGTTCAAAGCATTGCATTCCCTTATGTAGCTATCCGCATAACTACCGACTGGTTTTACATAGGTAAAGATTATGCAAAAGATTGCCATCTATAGAATTGAAAGGCAATTGAAAGGCAAAAATAGTTCCAGAATAAAATGCTGCTGTGTTAGAACTCTGGAGATGGCCTGGAGTTGTTCGTTATTGCTTACAGATGTGAGTTTTGAGTGTTCTTATGTGACCTTGGTGGCCTGCACTGGCAACCTAAATTAGTAGGATACTAGGGATGGTTCTTTATGCTTAAGTAGACCTTGGTAGGTATTGTGTCCTTACTCTGTTCCTGTGCTTACTTTACTTTACTTTACTTTACAGTATGCCAAGCATACTGAACACAATTAACACTTGTTTGAACGAATGATTTTCCATGGACCATTAGCAGAGGGCAATGAAATAATGATTGAGTCTAATAAGCACTAAATTTATGCTTTCTTTCTGCTTATTTTTCCAAAAGTCATTTAATATACTAATTCTGTGTATAGGTAAGCAAACAAATCCTTTGTTTGAGAAAGATACTTTTGTTCATTTCCCCTTTGTATAGTGCACAGCTTCTAGTGCGCTTCACTAATACCCATAATGTTAGTGCCAGGTAAGGAGAAAAGCTGCCAGTGTGAATTGGAAAACGAAGTGGTTGAATCACCTACTGATTGGGGCAGAATTAATGCCTTTTGTGACCCAGGTTACATTTGTATGAACAATTGGTAGGCACAAAACAGCTATTTAAGATTTTTGTAGTATTATAAACCAGTGGTACATCAATTAAGGAAAAAATAAAAGATGGGGCCAGAGAGATAGCATGAAAGTAGGGCGTTTGTCTTGCATTCAGGACCGTGGTTCGAATTCCAGCATCCTATATGGTCCCCCGAACCTGCCAGGAGCGATTTCTGAGTGTAGAGTCAGGAGTGAGATCCCTGTACGCTACCAGCGTGTGCGACCCAAAAACCAAAAGAAAAAAACAAAAGAAAAAGATGGTTGTTATACTAGTACAGGGCTTTAGACCTTGATACCCATGAAAGAGTTGGTACTAATCAAATGATCTTTGATGATAGCTATATAACTGGCCTATAGTTTGAGCCTTCTTGCTCGACAAATTCTAGTATTTTTGCCTGCGTAATCAGAGAATCAAGATTGGGGGTGGGGGCTGGAGCCATATAAAAGTAGGTAAAGAAAGTTCTAGCCTTGAATGTGGCCAACCTTGGTTTAGTGCCCATTAGCCCATATGTTCTCTTGAGAATCACCAGATATAACCCCTGAACACCACTAGGTGTGACCCTCCCATAACAAAAACAAAAACAAACAAAAGAAATAGATTTTTTTTTTTTTTTTTTTTTTTGGTTTTTGGGTCACACCCGGCAGTGATCAGGGGTTACTCCTGGTTCCATGCTCAGAAATAGCTCCTGGCAGGCTCTGGGGACCATATGGGACACTGGGATTCGAACCAATGACCTTACCTTCATGCTATCTCTCCGGCCCCAGAAATGGATTTTCTTATATGATTGTAATACCACAAATTTAGTATCTGGGGGGGGGTGTCATAAAATATGTTTACCCCAGGTATTCTTCACTTCCTACTGCCCCCCCTCCACCCCCTAGCAAGTCTGGTCAGATTTCTGAAGTTAGATGAGTTGTTTCTTTTGGCTATTCACACTCTTAAGAACATTTCGTGTTTATTTTGGTGGTATAAGCTAGTTTAAATTTTCACATTATATTCCTGCAACTTTAATGATGATTCTCTGGATGTTCTATATGTTTATATTTTCACTAGTATAGCAGAATTTAATTAGAAAGTCTTAGGAAAACATCAAAATTCTTTGCCTCCTGAATAAAATCAATAGAAATAGCTAGATTACCTATACCATTTTCCTGTCGGACTAGATGTTAATTTTCTTAAGTCAGAAGTGAGAGCTATTCTTTGTTTAAACATCCTCTCTGTACATATATGAATGTACATGCATATCTACATTTGTGTATATGATTACTTATGTGTATGCATAAACATTTATAAAATCCTGTATGCTTTAACTCAGGGGTCCTCAAACTTTTTAAACAGGGACCCAGTTCACTGTCCCTCAGACCATTGGAGGGCAGACTATAGTGAAAACAAAAATTACGAACAAATTCCTATGCACATGGCATACATCTTTTTTTTTTTTTTTTTTTTTTGGTTTTTGGGCCACACCCGGTGTCACTCAGGGGTTACTCCTGGCTATTCGCTCAGAAGTCGCTCCTGGCAGGCACGGGGGACCATATGGGGAACCGGGGGATCCAACCTCGGTCTGTCCTAGGTTAGCGCAGGCAAGGCAGGCACCTTACCTCCAGGCCACCGCCCAACCCCTGCATACATCTTATTTTGATGTGAAGAAACAAAACGGGAACAAATACAATATGTGGCCCGCGGGCTATAGTTTGAGGACCACTGCTTTAACTATATTTTAACGTCTATCTCCTCTGTTTATGGTATATGTTATTAGTAGTTTAGAGAACTACAAACTTTTAAGGATATTTCGTGCTGGGGATATAAGGATTTCAAAGGAGTTGCCAGAACTAGATAGTACTATAATTATTACAGGTAACTCGATTATTGTATATTGGTGTCAAGTGTTTTCTTGAGGCTGATTTAGACACTGAGAATAATAAAAATAGTTGTATATGCAGTGAAAGTATATTACAGTTGTAGCAAACATATGTGCATATGTTAAATGTATATTTCTAGTAGTAGCTAGATTTATAATAAGCACATTATGTGCAGCAAATGGCTCTTTAAGAAAAACATGACTTTTTGTTTGTTTGGGGGTCTTAACCAGTAGTGGTCAGGGCTTGCTATTGATTCTAAGCTAAGGATTCTTGGCAGTTCTTGGGAGAACCATATACAGTGCCTAGGATTTGGGATCGAAGCAGGGTGGGTCTTGTGCTGCAGGGTAAGTGCTCATCTCAACGCCAATCATTTATTTATGTAATTTCATCAGAAGCAATTTTTTAGAAAATGTATCTTTTCTTTTGTTAAAAAGAGCTACATTATATATATCTAGTAAATATGTGTTAGATTTTTGGAGTATGATTTAGTGTTGTCAGTTTAAATTTCAGGGTCTCATGTATTAATTAGTTACTAATAGCAAGGCAAAGTTGGACAGTTTTAGGAATTTAAAACTCATTTTATTTTTATGCAAACATTTTTTTACCTGTTTTGTGAAAAGTACAAAAGGTGCTTATAAAATTGTTTTATCTACAAAGCATCCGAGAAAAGCACTTAGGAATAAAGTCCAGATGAAAGCCATAAAAAATTAACTCGGGCCTGAGAGGCAGTACAATGGTAAAGTGCTTACCTTGCATGCAGCCAGCCCCTGTTGGATCCTTGGCATTATATATGGCCCCACATCACTGTTGGGAGTGATCTCCCAGCATTGTCAGGTGTGGCTCAAAAGTAAAAATAATAATAAAAATAAAACAAAAACCTATCTAGTTATAGCATTTGTCTTAGGGTTTTAGATGTGAATAGTATTGGTTTTTCCTAATGATTTTATTTTTAATAAATAAACTCCACTGACACTCATATTTTTGGTTTTAATTATTAAAAATAATTTTCAGGTATAGTTCATCAGTAATATTTTTCTTTTTTAAAAATACTGAGGTTTTTGATTTGCAGGCATTCAGTTTTGATGAAAATTTGCCTAAAATGGTCTTATCCAACCAAAGTTCATCAGTAATATTTTCCTTTTTATTTATTTATTTATTTATTTATTTATTTATTTATTTTTTGTTTGTTTTTTTGGGCCACACCCGGTGATGCTCAGGGGTTACTCCTGGCTATTTGCTCAGAAGTCGCTCCTGGCAGGCACGGGGGACCATATGGGGAACCAGGGGATCGAACTGCAGTCTGTCCTAGGTTAGTGCTTTTTTATTTTTTTTTAATTTTTTAATATTTTTGCTTTTTGGGCCCACATCCTGTGACTCTCAGGGGCTACTTGTGGCTATGTGATCAGAAATCGCTCCTGCCTTGGGGGGCCATATGGGACGCCAGGGTTTGAACTCAGATCCATCCTGGATTGGCCGCATGCAAGGCAAATGCCCTGCTGTGCTATTGCTCTGACCCCCAATCTTTTCTTTTCTTTTTTTTAAATTGAGGTATTGTGATTTGAAAACATTTAGTTTTGAATGAAAATATGCCTAAAATGATCTTATCCAACCCTTATACCTGAAAGAGTAAAACACTAAACAGGATACAGATATCTTGAAGAATTCTTTAATAACAGGATATAGACTGTTTTAATGAAAAAGTATTTTTTAGAATATTTTCTTACAAACACGATGCTTTACAAACATGATGCTTAATTCTTTGGGAGTAGAGTGTCTACTCTTTAGGGCCTAGAAAGTAGACAATTATTACTTCATTAAGCCAGTTTTACTACTGAGCCTCTATTATTTGCTTTTAGTAGAAACTACTGCTGGGAACATTGGTGTTTCATTGTTGGGAAAATTGTCTTCACTTTCTTTTGCTAATGACTCTTCCTCATGTCATACTCTTGACATCTATTAAAAAGATCAAATTGGGGGGGCCGGGCGGTGGCGCTGGAGATAAGGTGCCTGACAGATGGCCGACTTCTGAGTGAATAGCCAGTAGTAACCCCTGAGCGTCACCGGGTGTGACCCAAAAACCAAAAACCAAAAAAAAAAAAAAAAAAGATCAAATTGTCTGAATACAAGTAAGGACTTTACTTTGTTTTTGTCTGGAGTAGTAATATACCATATTACTCTTGAATGCTTGATATTTTAGAAATTCTGCCACTGCTAATGAATTGAGGTTTCTAATTGGCATTGCAAGGCTAAGATGTCTTTATTCCCTGGCCAAATTTTTTATATCTGCTGTTAGCAGTATGAGGTACTGTTGGTCTTTACTTCTTGGAATGTATCTCCCTTTATAACTGTGACTCCTTGGTTGGTTATCTTGTCCTAGCTGCCTGTCAGATCTACTCATGATCTTACACATACATCATATATGTCAGTGATGGCTAACCTTTTTGAGCCCGTGTGCCCAAACTGCCGCACAAAACCAAATAATTTCCTCAAAAGTGTCAGCACATCGATTAAATCTTAACAAGATTTTAGTATCTAAAAGCTATGCGTCACATGCCCATATCTTAATTGTGGAACTTCCCACATGCCAACTGCATGGCCTTCGAGTGCCACCGCTGGCATGCGTGCCATAGGCTTGCCATCGCAGATATATGTTGTACCACTTGAGCCACGTTGCTGACCCCTAGCATTTGATTTTTATTGTTGCTTGCTCCTGTTTTATGTTTGTTGTACTTTTTATTTTTCAGTCCAGGAACTTAATCTCTTACCATACGTAAACAAGGCAATTGTTCTACCACTGACCCACAACCTTGGCACCACTGACGTTCAGATTTTTTTGGTTTTAATTATTAAAAATAATTTCCAGGTTTTGTGATTTGCAGGCATTCAGTTTTGATGAAAATTTGCCTAAAGTGGTCTTATCCAATCAAAGTTCATCAGTAATATTTTCCTTTTTATTTTTTTAAAAAAATTTTAAATATTTTTGCTTTTTGGACCACACCCTGTGACTCTCAGGGGTTACTCTTGGCTATGCGCTCAGAAATCGCTCCTGCCTTCGGGGACTATATAGGACGCCAGGGTTTGAACTCAGGTCCATCCTGAATTGGCCGAGTGTAAGGCAAATGCCCTCTTGCTGTGCTATTGCTCTGACCCCCAATCTTTTCCTTTTAAAAAAAAAATTGAGGTATTGTGATTTGAAAACACATAGTTTGGAATGAAAATTTGCCTAAAATGATCTTATCCAACCCTTATACCTAAAGAGTAAAGCACTAAAGAGGATACCTTGAAGAATTCTTTAATAACAGGGCATAGAATATCAAAACAAGACCATTTCCCCTACTTTCCTTTGGTATCAGGGTTCCTTATAACTTATATAGTACATATATAGAATATGTACTATACACTTACTTTAAACTATCCCTTTTAACTTTTTAGGTTTTAGACTTCAGATACTTATAAAACTCCTATTTGTATAGACCATGAAACAGGAACAGAAATTAATATTCTCAAGACGATATGGTGGTAGATTTTTGAGATAGAATTCTCATTGAAACCTCATGTCTCTGTAGTCATACATTATAATCCTGCATGAGAATAAGGCTATTAATATTGTATTACTAACTGGAGAAAGAGCACATCTCCTAGTTCACACAGTATTAGAATATTACATATTTAAGTGGAATACTTTTTTGTTTGTTTGTTTTTGGGTCCCAACCGGCAGTGCTCACTGGCTCTATGCTCAGAAATCTCTACTAGCAGGCTTGGAGGACCATATGGGATGCCGGTATTCAAATGACTGTCCTTCTGATGCAAGGCAAACACCCTACCTCCATGCTATCTCTCTGGCCCCAAAGTGGAATACTTTTAAAAATTTCCTGAACATATGTCACTTTTAACATTTAACAGACCATTATGGATTATGGATATTCTTTTTTGTTTGATTTGGGGCCACACCCAGCTGTGCTCAGGGCATACTTTTGTCTCTACACTTGAGAACTCATCACTCCTAGCAGTGCTCAGTGGATAATACGAGAGTGGCTATTGGGGATTGACTTGGGTTGGCCAAGTGCAAGACAAGCACCCTACTCTATATATTGTGCCAGCCCAAGATTACGTATTGTTGTTGTTGTTTGGTTTTTTTGGGCCACACCTAGCAGCTCAGGTATTACTCCCGGCTCAGCACTCAGATAATCACTGTAGGCAGGCTCAGGGGACCAAATGGGTCTTTGAGGATCAAACGTGGGTTGGCTGCTTGCAAGTCAAATGTCCTACCTGCTGTGCGATTGCTCAGGCTCCTATCATGTACATAATTTTCCGGCATATAAGACTACTTTTGTTTTTGTTTTTTTGTTTTTGGTTTTTGGGTCACACCCAGCATTGCTCAGGGGTTACTCCTGGCTCCATGCTCAGAAATTGCTCCTGGCAGGCACGGGGGACCATATGGGGTACCGGGATTCGAACCGATGATCTTTTGCATGAAAGGCAAACGCCTTACCTCCATGCTATCAAAGACTACTTTTGAAACAAAAAAAGCCAACCGAAAGTCGGGGGATCGTCTTATACGCCGAGGATATCCCGAAAAATGTTTCAATATGCCGCTAAACGAAAATTATCTGAATATTGCCACAAAACGAATTTTCCAACTTGATCCTGCACCAATCACTGTAAGGCTGCTGGACTGCCTCTCTAACTCAGCCAATCCAAGCAGGTTTTTGATGCATGCAAATTAGGCAATGTTCTGGACCGGAATCTACACTGTCAAAAGCCTGTTCAAATGGGTCAGAGTCAGAGAGGAAGTCTATTACAGTATACCCTTTGAACCTTTGCTTGTTGTGATTGGCTCACTGTGGTACATACAGTTGCAGCACAGGAGCGTTCTGTCTGATACAATGAATATAGGCCTAAACCTATGTTTTAAGTGCAAAATTAGGGGGTCGTCGTATACGCCAGAAAATACGGCAATATATTTTAAAAGGAAACCACGGGTCCGAGCGAGGGCACAGCAGGTAGGGCGTTTGTCTTGCACGAGGCAGACATGGGACAGACCCGGGTTTGATTCCTGGCATCCTATATGGTCCCTTGAGCCTGCCCCGGGCGATTTCTTGAGCACAGAGCCAGGAGTAACACCTTAACGCCACTGGGTGTGGCTCAACAACAACAACAACATAAGTAAGTAAGTAAGTAAGTAAGTAAGTAAGTAAGTAAGTAAGTAAGTAAGTAAGTAAGTAAAGTAAGTAAGTAAGTAAGTAAGTAAGTAAAGCAAGTAAGTAAGTAAGTAAGTAAAGTAAGTAAGTAAGTAAGTAAGTAAGTAAGTAAGTAAGTAAGTAAGTAAAGCAAGTAAGTAAGTAAGTAAGTAAAGCAAGTAAGTAAGTAAGTAAGTAAGTAAGTAAGTAAGTAAGTAAGTAAGTAAATGGAAACGAAAGTCTTGGGAGTTAACTCCAAAGGTTACAACATATGCACTACTTGCTTAAAGCTCCAGATAAGATCCACATGCCACTTGGCCCCTAAGGACTGCAGTTGTAACCATTGGTCCCTGAGTCACAAGATGTGGTCTTGGTGGCCTTCAGCATTGTTAGGCCTGAGGAGCATCACATCACCTGGTCTGTTATGCCATTTGACAAGAGTATCACTGGGACTGTCCCCAGGTTCCCTGAGCATTGCTTGGGATTTTACACAGATTTTGGCATTGG
>PVKC010027484.1:0-15738 GCA_004027635.1 Crocidura indochinensis | reverse complement strand
AAAAAAAAAATCACAAAACATCCTTACTGCGCCTGCTCTCTCAATCCATAGAGCTGGTGTTCAATCCCTTCATAATTCAGCATCCGAGATAAGGAAAAAGGGCTGCTAAAGGCAGGTGAGGTTGCAAGCAGTCCATTCAGAGCAGAGAAACAGACATGGTAATACTGCAGAGCAAAAAATGGGGAGGCAAAGAGGCTGAGGCATTGAGGGCAAGGCTGGGAGAGTCCAGCATGGCCCAGAAGGCCAGCAGGACAGGACAACTACCCCCCCTCCCAAGGCCCATCAGTCAGGAAGAAAGGCATGCTAGGCTCTCCACTATGCTGGCTTAGGGAGGCAAGGGAGTATGAAATCCATTTTAGAATCATTTCCATCCCCAAAAGGGCTAATCTCAGAAAAGACCCAGTACTCGAAGGAACAACTCAGGCTCTTTACAAAGCACATGCTAGATCCTACAGAGCTCAAGGCCGGACTGTGTTTTCCCCAAGCCAGGAGCACAAGCTCATAAGAAATACAGAAGATGCTGGACTGTATCTTGAACAACAGAGGAAATTGCTTAAGGAAACATTGATTTTTGGACCATTCCCAGCAATGCTGGAGATGGGGGTATGCTATACCTGATTCAGTGTTTGAGAGTTAGTCCTCCCAATGGTGCTGGGGGACCCTGAAAAACCAATAATCAAACCCAGGGCTCCTATACTATGTTAGGATCATAATCTCCAGTGACCCTAACATAGGATTTTTTGGGGGGATCACACCTGGCAGCGCTGAAGAGTTCTCCTGAGTCTACACTAATAAATCGCCCCTGGGAGGCACAGGGGACCATATGGGATGCCGGGATTCAAACCACCGTTACCTTACCTCCATGATATCTCTCCGGGCCCAGGACTTTATTTTTTATTTGGGGGCCACACCTAGTGGCGCTCAGGGCTTACTCCTGGCTCTGCTCTTTGAAATTGCTCCTAGCAGGCTCAGGGACCATATGGTATGCCGGGAATCAAATCTAGGTTCGTCCCATGTCAGCCACATACAAGGCAAACGCCCTAACGCTGTGCTATCACTCTATCCCCACATGGGGCATTTTTTATTATCTCATGCACACCATTCAGGAACATTGCTTCCACATCTGTCAGGAGAATCAGATGAGTTCCCCTAGATTTGGACATGGTTTCCACGGGGGAGATAGATGCATTTGATGCTGGAGGATAGGGTCATTCTCTATAGTGGGTGCTTAACCCAAAAGCCAGGATTCTGATGGCTCAGAGGACTCCTAGTAAGTCCCTTGAGCTCTCTTTGGTCCTGCCTCAGTTCTGACTAATTAAGCAGAGAGGTAAAACTCTCTGGGTGTGCTTGCTCTCCAAGGAGTTACCATTGAACACAACTAAATAAAGCATGAATAATTAATAGGATTGTTTCTGCAATTAGCAACATAAACGCCAACATCACACTAACTGCTCCATGGTGGGTGGGAAGAGTATATGGAGACAGACAAGAAGGCTGAGATCAGAGCAGAGAGAGATGCAGGAAGCAGTCCCAGGTTAAGGAGACCAGGGGAAAGCAAAAGGCAGTGAAGCAGGAAACAGGGAATAGCTTACTGGAAATATGGGTGAAGAAGGGAAGGACAGTAGGGCTGAAGGGACACTGAGGCAGATCTACTGCTGGAAAACTACTCAGAGAGGAAACACAGAAGAGGGGGAAGAAAGTGCTAGCTTCAAAGGGGTTTGGAATAGTGTGTTCTATTTCCCTTCTAGAAAGCTAGAACCATGTAACATTATCAAACTCTTCTCGATCATCTTTAAATTAAAGGGAACTGGAAGGTTTTCCAAAGGAAAAAAAGGAAGTGCTCCATCCAAGGAGACATTTCCTCATCAAGAAAAGAGGTTTTCGGGGGCCGGGAGATAGCATGGAGGTAAGACGTTTGCCTTTCATGCAAAAGGTCATCAGTTCGAATCCCGGTGCCCCATATGGTCCCCCGTGCCTGCCAGGAGCAATTTCTGAGCATGGAGCCAGGAGCACTGCCAGGTGTGACCCAAAAACACCAAAAAAAAAAAAGAGGTTTTCCTGCAGATGAAGCCTTGAGGGATAGATGAAGATGGCTCTAGAGGTTTTTGCACACAGCAAAGTCAGGTTGGTCACTGACTGGTTTGGCATTCCAAGCAGTGCACTGAGCACTGAGCCAGGAAAAGGTCCCCAGCATCATTGTGTGTGGTGCCCAGAAAACAGATACACAAACACCATTGAGGTTTCGAATTCTGCCAGATTTGAGAGGGGAGAGCCTGATGAAACACCCCATGGACCCGGTTCCCATACTGCTCTGCCCCAGAGCTTGTTTATTTCTGACAGGAAAGGTCGGAAAGTCTCCCCCTGCCCCCACAGCCCTTTCCAGTCCACCAATCCAGAGGCAGAATGATGGGCTTGAGGAATTTTTGATAAATGATGGCAGGATCATTTGGAAGATAAGGAACACAGACTGTACCAGGCCAACAGGGCTTAACTTGTCACGGGCACGTGATAAATAGCACGGGAGCAGCGGGGATGTTGACTAAGTCGAGGGCCTGCAACAGCCATTATCACGCAGGCATGACATAAATCCAACCCATTACTGACAGCAAAAACAATCAGAGGGAGCCTGCTGTAGCCCCAGACCTGCTCCACTTCAAATTTCCCCTCCAAGCACTTACTAAGCACCCAAGAAACACAGGAGCTACTCACAGACGGTAGTGCTGGTGGGACCCACTTGGTACTCCGTGCCCGACAGGGAAGACAGAGCTTTGGCTGCACGCTTCGCCACCTTGTCCTGGGGATAGGGATAGAGGGATAAGAAAAGGCATCAGTAGAGTGAAATGAGGGGGCATCTACCATCTATGTCCCAGTGTTGCCATATTACCATGACTTAGAAGATTAGAACCATTTCCCTGATTCTCTTTGGTTGAGTTCCTTGCCCTTCCAGCCCCTCCTAAGCTGAGGCCAGGCCATACTGAAGGACATGGCTACCCCTATTCCCACCTACCCACAATAACAACAACAACAACAATCTTCTCTTCAGCTTGAGGACAGAGGGCAAAGGTAAAAGAGAATGCAGAGGTACCACAGATTCATGTTCCAACTAGCAGAGCATGTTCAAGTTCCCCAACTCCATTAGCAATCTAGTAAAAGCACCTCCTGAACTTGGTAGAAGGCAAACACTGCCAAGTACACGAGCATGAGAGAAGGCCAGAAAAAAAATCTTTTACAAGTTGGTGTGGCCAGAGCAGCAGCAAATCCAGAGCTGCCTTTGAAGGATATGTCCCTGGCCCCATGTAGAGTGCCCACTAGAGGTCAGAGGGCAAGATTCAACATCTGCAGGAGGTGTGGAGAGTGACAGGGCAAAAGAAAAGGCAGCAGGAAGAGGTGGTTCTGAGAAGCCAACAGTGAAGGAATGGGTAACATCTTCTTCCTGCGCACCTCGCAGGCTAGGAAAAAATTGGGTCCTAATGAAATGATACAGGTTCCTGAAGACTTCCCAGAAAGCCATAAGTGCCTAAGACAAGGGAACAGGGTAGCTCTCACTCACCAGCTCAGCAGCATCAGAGGCCTTTTTGGAGGTGTAGCCATAGGGGTACATCAACAGCTGGGAGTAGCTGTGCAGGTCAATGAAGGATTTGAAGTTGCCATGCTTCTGGATCAAGTCAACCACTGATTTCACTTCTACCTCCGAATGGGCATGAGGTCCGTGGTATATCTCGGAACATGGGTTGTCACTGGCTCCCTTACCTGGGGTGGGAGAAGTGGGATGGAGCCAAAGGAGAAATATTCACCCACAAACCAAGAAAATAGAAATTCAGGGCATTCAACCAGAGAAGAGGAAGAGGTAGAAGGAAGGGGTCATGTTTAGTTTCACTGGAGGGGCCCCCCTCATCCTGGCCACATTCCCCAGCCTAATCCATTCTCTGTGTGTGTGTGTGTGTGTGTGTTTGTGTGTGTGTGTGTGTGTGTTTAGGGGGGGTGAGGAGGCAAGGTTGGGTTCATACCCAGAAGGACTTAAGGGCTACTCCTGGCTCTGTGCTCAGAGAAACATGCAGGGGTTGACCAGAGTAAGCTGCACACAGGGCAACCTCCTCAGCCCTGTATTATCTTGCTGGTCCAAAACAATGTAAGTGTTTTATGGGAAGGGCAGAGAAGGGGAAGATAGGGATGCCTGAAAAGCCACTGCAGAGGAGGAAAACTGTTGGGATTCTAAAGGGATAGAGTTGACCCTGCATTGTATCACTAATAGTTGTCATAAATAATTAACATCATACTTGACAATGAGTTTCAATTAATAAGTAGTCTAGATAATTAATATGAGTACCAATTAATAATGAAAATGGCTCCATTTATTTTGCTGTTGACTCTTTCTCTTGGTTCAGATGTTAATGGCCAAGCACTGCCAAAAGTAATTTATTGTTGTGGCTAAAAAAAAAAATCTCTTGATTATTTGTCAAGGATTTAGAAATATTGCCTTCTGTATTCCTTCATAAACTAACTCAATGAGGTCATCTGAGGGATGTAAACCACCCCCCACGTGGGTACCACTATCTTCACGTAGATGCCCTCATTTCCCACATTTGTTTCAGCCCCTTTCCCACAATCACATTATTTTCTCAATAGTTTCTGCAGCATTTTAATGCTAGTTCAAAAGTCAATTAAAAAATAGCAGCACAGCTATGAAAGAGAAAGAGAGAGAGACTTGGAATTGAAGAGTGACTTTAGATCCTAACTCATTCACCCTAACTCATCTCATTCTTGATACAACCTCCGAACTCCAATGCTCTCCTTTCACATACTGAAACTAACTCCTTACAAAGGACAAAAAGATGAGATAATATTGGGGACTTGGTTTCTCACTGGCATGATCATGGAGCTGTTTGAAACTGAAGGTCTCAACCCAGTCTCCTGTTTCGTATTCTCTATCATGACTTCAAAGGTGTGAGGTTTCTAGATCTCAGTTTAGGGGTAAATGGCTAGAGTGTCAGCTTTCCAAGGATGCAGAGTTGCCACCAGGAGCCCCTATACCCAGTAGCTTGCACAAGAGAAGACAAGGTGTCCACTGGGTTCATTGTATAAAAAAGCCTGTGGGTTTGATAGCACTATTTTTAAAAGATGAACATTCTGTCTCTGAAGACAGAGAACCGATGAGACATTCTCTTTCATAATGCCAGCTCCTCAGGTTAGAGAAATTGTACAGGGGTAAAATAGTTCACCATGCAAGTGAGTGACTCCTGAGCATAGAGTCAGGTATAGATAATTCCTGGGTTCTGCTTGGGAAGGCCCCAGAATGACTCATCTCCTCAATTTTTCGAAATCTACAATGGAGACCCAGAAAGCTGAAAGCACTACCCATAGTTCTAAGGGAATGAATGAATAGTTCTAGCTATGGTGTAAAGCTCAATAGACCTCAAGTTCTGTGAGCCTACTCAGGGGGAACAGGTTTAGAAACCATCTCCCCACCTACCTGCGAAACTAGCATTCCAGTTCCTATTAGGATCAACCCCAACACAGGAGCTGCCTGGATTCAGGGAACGAGTCTTCCTCCACATTCGGTTCTGAAAAAGCAGGGAGAAAATAATCACATCAAGAAATTGCTGAAGGTGCCCTAGAAACAAAGGCTTCCTGTATGTGTCAATGGAGGTGATCACCCAGGGCCAGGAGTAGAGGGGGACACCACCCTGGATGGTGTCTGGACCTTCCAGACCTCCCGTTTAGAACAGCCTCATGTTACCCTCACCCTACTGTCCCCAAAAAGGCATTCTAAGTGTGAGACAGGCCCCAAGTGCTTTGATTGGAACATAATGTAAAAACCATGTGCTGACACTTCTGAAACTCTGCCCCTTCCGCAGTCATTTTTGCTTCAATAAAAGTGGACAAGGCCCAGAGAGATAGCACAGTGGCGTTTGCCTTGCAAGCAACTGATCCAGGACCAAAGGTGGTTGGTTCGAATCCTGGTGTCTCATATGGTCCCCCGTGCCTGCCAGGAACTATTTCTGAGCAGACAGCCAGGAGTAACCCCTGAGTACCGCTGGGTGTGCAACCCCCCCAAAAAAAAGTGGACAAGGAACCCAAGCAATAGTAAAGCAGTTAAGGTATTTTGCCTTGCACACTGTTAATATGGGTTTTATCCCTGGCTCCATATGGTTCCCCAAGCCCACCAGGAGTAATTTCTGAGTGCAGAACCAGGAATAATTCCTGAGCACTGACAGATGTGGCCCTCCAAAAAAGTGAGATGAGCTGTCTGTGGGTGCCACCATGACCCCTAATGCCCAAGGAAGGATATAGTAACTCCTGGATTCCTGCTGAAGGAAGTCAGCTAGGTGCTATTAACTCCATCTAACCACCATGGAGCAGGAAATACCAGAGTCAGAAGCAAAGGGCTTTCAATAAAGAATCCTTAGGTCCAATTCAAACTATGAGACATGCAAAAAAACAACAACAACAACTAAGCCTTGTGTTCAGTCTCTGGTACTGACTAAAATGCATCAATTAATTAAAATATGCTGGGAAAAGGTTGTGTGAGAGAAAGAAATGAGATAAGCATTGGTAATGTGTTGAGAATTGTTCAAAATTTATGATAAAAATTTGATTAGATTCTAACCAAAAAACATTCTTTGGTTTCAAGTTTGAGATCACTTAGGAAAATGAGATTCACATACCAGGCATGTTTTACCTAAGTCATGACAATTTAGTAACAAAGCAAGGGGGGGGGCGGGAGATAGCATGGAGGTAAGGCGTTTGCCTTTCATGCAAAAGGTCATCGGTTCGAATCCCGGTGCCCCATATGGTCCCTCATGCCTGCCAGGAGCAATTTCTGAGCATGGAGCCAGGAGTAACCCCTGAGCACTGTCAGGTGTGACCCCCCAAAAAAAAGTAACAAAGCAAGGAATTCCATACAACTTAACACCATGCCCAGCCCATATAGTTCTACTCACTCGGTTTTGTGTATATACATATCCATCAGGATTGGCCACAGGCAGCAAGAAAATATCCATTTTCTTCAAGATGGAAGTGAGAACTGGGTCTTTGTTGTAATCAGACACAATCTAAGCAGATATAATGAAGTTGTCAGCCCTGCCATCATGTAAGGTGGATCTTCACCTTACACCCCACATTCTAGAACCTTCTGCAGCCTCCCTGCCTCCTGCAGACTCACTTCTCAGTAACACCCTAGAAAAGGCTGAAATGTGCCTTGATTTTTTTCAATATTTTCATCCAAATGGGAGTTAGGAGGAACTGGATTACCATGCAAGGGGTCAGGCATAAGGATCTCTCAAGAGTTCCCCCACCTCTACCAGGGCTGGGTGGAAGCAAGATTCCTATAAGGACATGAACATAGCCAGAGGGTTCCCTGCATGTCTGCAGTATTTGAAAGGGGTGAAGGTTCTGTCTCCCAGTACAAATTGGGAGCCGTATTTTGGGGTCACCTCTGTGGTTCAAGGGTTTATCCAAGGGAGCTCTGGTCTTCGCAGCTCCTATATGAAAATATTCCCAACCTCCAATGTCTATGCAGACAACTTCCACCTCATGCCAGCTTCTTGGGGGATGCTGCAGGGGCCCCTAAACCCACCAGAAACCTTGGGTAATAGCAGGCGATATGACCTTCCTTGCAGTCCAGATGGCGGTGGCCTGAGAGACCCACTCCCGGGAATGGATGCCCGCATTCAACCACACAGCAGGCCGGCGCCCATTTCCTCCAGTGCTGAACTGTGGGAGAGACAAGAAGCAAAATTGACCATCAGCTCGCCTCACCACTGCCCAGCTCGCCCCTTTTCATTTCACCCATTTAAGGTAATTCAGAGACCAAATGTTCCTGAGGGCACATTTATTATCGGGTTGCTCTATGACCAGAAACTAAATTGGTTGGCCAGCTCTACGCTGCAGAGCTGGGCAGCTGGAACCCACTCCAGGATTGCGAGCAAAATGGTCAGGCAAAACAACGGCTGTTGTGGATGAAAATGCCAGTGAGATGAGAAATAATCATAGTCTCGAAATAGATCTCAAAAGGGGATATGAAGGGCATGAGGGGACATAAACTAGCCTGTTCTGGTGGACGCAATAAAAAAAAAGAACTAACTTTAAAGTGAGGAAGAAGGGGTGGTTCATGAGAGCTCTTTGAAGGTGGCATCAAATGAATTCTGGCTCCTGTCTTTGAGTTGGGTCTCTTGGGTCAGAGTTTGGTGTTAATGAAGCTTGGGCTCCACCAGAATTGGTGAATAATCTAAACCAGGTGTGAAAAGGCTGCAAACTTCTGTTCTAAATAGACAGGGGGTGCTGAAAGCCCCCAGTTCAGTGCACAGCTCTTCCGGCCAGTAATGGGTCCATCAATCTAACCTGGGTTCTTGGAGGATGTGAGAAGCTGAGAATTTTACAAATCCTTAACAGCACCCCTTGTTCCTGGTTTTGTCTCTCTAACTTGTGTTTTTTTTTAATTCATTCAGCTGAATTATTTGTGTAACTTAGGTCACTGCCATAAATTCTCAAACACCTTTGTCAATGTAGAACCAAATCTGCTAGAAATTTCTAGAATATTGGTGCAGCCAACGGTTTTAGGCTGGGCTTTAAATGACCTCAATCCTAAAAATGAGTTCTCTTAACTATTATTTCAGTGTGTACCCATAAACACAAACTAGAAATCTGTCCCAATTGGTCTTGCTAAGACTGAAGGGAGAAATAAAGGCAAAAACAAACAAATAAAGAGCCATGTCCCATCTGAGAGTTTCAGTCAAGACTTGGTGAGAGGACTGGAGAGAGCATATGTGCCTTGCACATGACCCACGTGACCATGATCCCATCACCTCTTGCCAACAGTGAGCCCTGAACTCAGAACAAGGAATAAGCCCTGAGCACTGCCATCAAACACCAAAAACTAAACCCAAAAAGGACTTGGAGAGGGATGTGCTCCTTCTAACTCCCCCTACATGGGGAAAAGCAAGGTGCATGACCTGATCAAATTCAGATTCAGGAAGATTATTCTCCAGGGAAGTTCCACAGAAGCTGCCTCCCCCAGAGCCTGAGGACTAGACTCTGAGCACAAGAATCCGAGAGCCTGAATCCTGTCAGGTTCCTGGACATGCGTGACTCCTCACCTTGAGGACGTACATAGGTCGGTTTTCAAACGAATGCCCGATTTTCTCCCGGCTCGCCAAGTCTGGAAATTCCTCAGCAATGCTGTCCATCTCATGGTAAATCTGAAGCATGAAAAAGGGAGGCAAGGGGCCTTTCAAAATTCTTATACAGCTCTAGTCAGGTATCTGTGACCTTTCTCTTGTTGATCTTAATGATTTATTCTACCTGCGGTTGGTATCATTATGAGCTGAGACATTTCGTCTTAAAGCATTGCCTACCTAATGACAAACTGCAACACAATTTGTCTACAAAAATCACTATCTTCTAAGCTAGAAGAAAAATTGTATGGCTACTTCTCCAACAATGGCTTTTTTTTTTATACCAGGCTGATATGCCCACAATCTCATTTAGAATGTTCTTAAAAGCAGTGACCTCCAAACTTTCTGATCACTTTCTCCATCTCCATGTGTGTGTACATTGTAAAACTAACCAAAAAAGTGGGGGGAGGAATAAAAGCTGTTCCATGAATAATGAATGTCTACATATATACATCGAAATACAAATAAAAGGTGTAATCATTCCTTCCTTCATCCCATCTTGCTTATTACCCCCCTGCAGTTCAGGCACCCCACTTTGGAAATGATTACTCTAAAAGCTTTGAGAGAACAAGAGCTGAGAGACATGGTTACAAATGCTTCCATTTGCTTTCAACAACAACGACGACCACAGGGTTTCGTTTAAATAGGCTTCATCCATCTTAGTAGTTCGAACCTTTTGAGAGTGAAAAGAGGAAAAGAAACAAATTTATATTTAGACCTGGAAACTGAAAGGAGCTTACAGAGGAGGAAAATGTACAATCAATACAGAATAAAATCAAGCTTATAGGGGCTTATCAGACTTGCAGTTATTAAGGCAGACAGAGCAGAGCAAGAAACCAACCCCAAAGAGAGAGACAAACACAATGAAATACAATGAAAATGACACTCTACCGAGTCCAAGAGTCAAAAAGAAGCAAAATTGGGGCCGGAGCGGTGGTGCAAGCAGTAAGGCACCTGCCTTGCAAACACTAACGTAGGATGAACCCCGGCGTCCCATATGGTCCCCCAAGCCAGGAGCGATTTCTCAGCACGTAGTCAGGAGTAACCCCTGAGCGTCACTGGATATGGCCTAAACGCCCCCGCCCCCCAAAAAAGCAAAATTGCAGGTGCCAGAAATGAAGAGGAGGGAGGGCTAAAGAGAAAACTCCAGTACCAGAGATTTGTTCTGGGTGCCCAACAGAGTAGAAACAGCAGGAATAAGGAGGATGGGCCTACAACACAGCACTCAGTGAGGAGCTGGTACTAGGGAACTGGGAATTAGCAACTTTAGCCACACACAATAAAAAAAGAAAAGCCTGGAAACTTTGACTACTGGCTTTAAAAATTAAGTCAAAATATCCGATGCTTTGTCCAAAGGCATGAGAAGAAAGCGCATCACCAAGAAACCTTCAAACGCCATTGGTGTCCAGACAACAGGGACCAAGTTCACACTGCTAACCTCTGGGGAAAACTCACCCCAGAAACCAACAAAAATAACAGCCACCACAACCACACACACAAAAGATCTGGAATGAAAAATCATGGCAGAGACTGACGTGAAATTCCCACCAGAGACCAAGGAGGCCCTACATGGTGGTCAGCTCTGAGTTCTTCAAAGCTGTGGTGAGAAAAAAAGCTAAATATGAACAAGGCAATAGGGAGATGGGGCACTGATCCACACAGCAACAGCAAAAGGCCTCTCAGGGAACCAGAGAGAGATGTCGGCCAGATGGCCACACACCTCAGAGCCAGAGAACAAAAGCAAGTAAGTGAGAAAGCCAGGCTCCCACAGCAGGCAGGTAAGGGGAGCGTTTCCGGAGTGTTAGGTAACATTTGCAACTGGTTAGCTCAGCTCCGGAGGGCCCCCATGTTAATGAAGCTCACTTCATGGGTTTGATCCCTGTGTGAGTCCTGAGTTCTGCTTTTGTCCCTGGCCCCAGCCTGAACTCCTAACTTTATCCAGCTGCTCTGCAGATGTATCTCGTTGGTCACAAATGGGATCAAGGGGCAGTGTGGTTGGAAATGCACACAATAAACAGAGCTACTGACAATCCTGGGAAAGAAACAGAAATAGTTGTTGAATCTTTGAAAGAATCCCTCATCGAGAAGAAAAACAACTCAAATGCTAGGTTTCAGAAAAAAACAGTCATGGAACACCACCAGCTTTGGACATAAAGGTCAACACATTCTCAGGTACAAGAGTGTAGGTCCAGATATGGAGAGTGTTTCTAAGCCAGTAGACTTCCAAGATGCTAGAAGAAGACACTGGGGAAACAAAGAGAACAGCACTGCATGTTTATCTTGATTCCTCGGAGTCTCTCATTTCATCTTAAATCATTCCGCTCCAAGTTTTCACTGGAAAATTTGGCTTCTCTTAAAACTCAGCCTTCTATATAAAGTGGTTCCATCTAAACACAGCACCAAATACATTATGGAACAAATACCTAAATCATCATGATAAATGAGTGAAAATATTCAGTTAACCTCATCATGACCATTTGTCTACTTGCTGGAAATAAGTAAAACTTTTAATCTGGAGAAATAAAATACAAGAAGTATGCAGGGATATGAAAGGTTTAATTACAAAGATTGGACATGAGTCGGTGCCCCATATGGTCCCCCGTGCCTGCCAGGAGCAATTTCTGAGCATGGAGCCAGGAGTAACCCCTGAGCACTGCCGGGTGTGACCCAAAAACCAAAAAAAAAAAAAAAAAAAAAAAAAAAAAAAAAAAAAAAAAAAAAAAAAAAAAAAAAAAAAAAAAGATTGGACATGAGTGCAATTGTTGCACAGCTTGCTTTCAAGGGTTTCTGCAGAGACAAAAAGATGCACATGGAAAGGAATCTTTTTGTGTGCTTCACTATGCTTTTAAGTGAGAGTGGGGGTGGCAGGTCAAGTCACCCAAAAATTAGAAATTGAAGTATGCAAGCATATCTCACTTTATTCATAGATTTTGCACTTTTTCTACATTGAAGGTTTGCAGCCCCTTGGGAAGCAAGTGAGCTTACATTTTTTTTTTCAACAAATGGCTAGCATGTTGTTTATAGCAATAAAACAGTTTTAATCAAGGTATGGACTTTTTTTAATACTAGATGCCATTACAACTCTTTTTTTTTTTCACATTGAGTTCCAATATTTTGGCCTTTTTATTTTATCAGTTTGCATATTCCAAATTTTCTCTTGCAAGGATGGTATCAACCGTTAGTTTTCAGAATTCTTGCATCCTTGGTATATCATAAATACCCATAGGCCTTCAAAAAATGAGAAATTAGAGTCAATCCACCTAATATAATTCTTGAGGAATGGATCTCAAGCATCTGTGTCTGTATAAAGCTCCAAGATGAATCTCCTCTGATATGCATACCACTACAACTCTTAATAGATAACTTGTGTGTGTGTGTGGTTATGGGGTCACACCCGGCAGTACTCAGGGGTTACTCCTGGCTCCATGCTCAGAAATTGCTCCTGGCAGGCACGGGGGACCATATGGGGCACTGGGATTCGAACTGATGACCTTTTGCATGAAAGGCAAATGCCTTACCTCCATACTATCTCCCGGGCCCCCTTAATAGATAACTTTTATATGCAGTGGAAAACAAAAATCAAAAAGTAGCCTATTTCCTTATTCTGGCAATACTGTTGCTGTGATCCAGAACTAATGCTACAAGTTTTTGAGGGGTGCCTGTTCACATTCTAGCCCCTTGCTAGTGCTTAAAAACTAGTACCTTTTAGAAGGAAAAAACACACAAACACAGCCATGAAACCCAGAAGGCAGATAACTTTGATCTTAACCAGCTCTGGAACACTTACAGCTTCTAGGGAATGGTAGGCCCCATAGTTGAAGTTATTATTGCTCCTTTCTTGCCCTTCATTCTGCTGCATTTCTTCATCTTCATGATCTAAAAGGGCCTGAAAGCAGAGAAGGTAGAATTAAGAAGTGAACCCCAGGAAAAGAAGGTTCATAGGTATTTCCTCCAGAGTTCAAGACGGTGGCCCCAGGGGCATGCATGTCAAACTGCACAAATGTCAAAGGGAACAAGAGGGTCAAATTTCTCCCACATATCTATAAAATATTATTTCCTGGAGCCCAATATACATTACACCCTTCAAAACCCACTTACTCCCTGAATGCAGCATATGTACTATTTGGTTATCTTCTCCTAAGAATTCTCTAGACATCAGCCTGCATCTGGTATCCAGTGCCTCTGAAACACACAGCTTGGGAAACCATTCAGAAACAAAGAAATTCTTATAACCACTCATACTTTGAAGGTTCCTGGCAGATGTCTGTGACATGTGAGGATGATTAATAAGCTCACAGCTGCTCACACCATCAGGAAACTTCTGCGCCAAATCACCAATTAGTCTATAACCCACCTCGCTGAAGGAGAGAAAGAGAGTCAACAGAACACGGTTCTGTTGTTCAGATACAGGTCAGAAGGCTGCTGTCAGACTCGAGTGGGAATGCTCCCTCTGCTAGGTGGGGACACCCCACCTTTCTAAAGGGTACATCTTATGACCTATCCCCAAATCCCTCCTTTTCCCCTCTTTTCTTCCCTCCTGACTTCAAGGAAGGAGAAGACTTAATACTTATGAGATTATTTACTTAATCTTCTCAACGCATCATCTGAAGGCAATAGTACAATTGCCATTTTGCCAATGAGAAAGAGATTCAAGTTGATACTAGACTGTTCAAAATCACACCACTAGTAGTTGAACAAACTGAGGTTTGAGATTCAAATCTAGATTTACCACCTCTCTGTGTTTTCTCTACTCTCATGTCTTTCTCTAACCAGACTTAACATTTGCCTCTACCTCATTTTCTTCATCTAGAAAGTGGTGATGACTACACAGAACTTGAAAATGTTTCAAGTCTTCTTTGGCAGTGCACAAGAGGAGCAAGGGGCCACAGGTCACCCACCTGCAGGTCTTCAATGGTCACTGAGAACTCTAAACCCTGGGACTTCAGAAAGGATTTGACTGGCAGCAGACTGGCGGATGGCACCAGGATATCTATAGGACGACCAAAAGTGGAGGGAGACTTCCAGACATTGAGCTGAAAAGGAAGAGAAATAAAACCAGAGTAAAGAACAATTCAGGTAAAAGAAACAATCATCTCATTCTTCTAGCCTAGAACAACTGCCAAAGGGCCAATGCAATCCCTAAGAGGCTAGGTTCTCCTGAGGACAAGATAAAAAAAAAAATCACACAACCATATCTGGTTAGGCCTGCCCAGCAGGCGGCACCTGGCACTATGAAAGAAGAAATAAGTTCAAGGCAGCTAGAGATGGAGCTAGTTATGGAATTAGTCATGGAGTTAGTGATGGAAAACCTGAGTTGAGCCCATCTCCTAGGATTTCTCCATCATGTAAAAGCTTGTCAATGAACAGGATTAGACACACAGAAACTCAAGAATAATAATTTAGGAAGTTTTTTCTATGGGTGGGGAGGGAAGTGAAAGAACGGTACCAGAGATTCCTCCACTAAAGCTAGAAGATTCCCAAGACCTAGTACCTTTAAGTTGTCTGAATTCATTAGTTGACTCAATTTGTTTATCTCGTTTCCATTTCTGGCATTAATCCGAAAAACTTGGTCCCTGGAGTCAAAATAAAAAAAGGAAAGAAAAGAAAGAAAGTGGTTAGCTTTCAGCTAGTAAATAAACCCAGTTCTTACATCCCAGACATAACTGGGCTGAATGGGAGGAAATGGTCTAGTCTTTGGTTATAATGTATAGCCATTAAAAAGAAGACTACGTGGCAAATATGAAAAAGTGCTTATGGTATAACTTGAAGGGAAGTATTAAGTGGAAAAGCAGGACACAAAATTGTTTGGATGACATGATTACAAGTATGGAAAAAGCAGATGCGTTGGAAGAAAAACAGACAACGGAAATAGTGCAAATGCTGACAGTGCTTATGTTCGGGCCGTGGGATTATGGATGGCTGACTCTAAACATCCCCCCTTGTATCTGTTTTCTGTAATGTGGTCATATTACTTTATAATGAAAAACATATATATTTTTTTCAGAGAGGAATGTTCCTGAATGGCGTGCAAAGCTAACTCAAGACATGAAGTGCTTCTTCACTGTCAGGGGCTCAGGCCGAAAATGGCCAAAGGTCCATGCTGAAAAGAAGGAGAAAGGAGACTAGGGGGTGGGTGGATGGGGGATGGGGGGGAATCTGGGGTTGGACTGTTAGTTCTTTCCCTCTCTGCCAAGAGAGAAGATTGGGGGGGGGGCTCAATACCTCCTCCAGCTCCAGACCCCCACACACAGAGAATTAAAGCACCAAGGTACTGAGGCCCCAGGAGCTATTGAATCCTCCCCCTGGGGGCCCTGAGCAGGCCCACCGGGGAGTCTTCAGTCTCTACTAGGCTTTGTTGTGGTCCTGCGCTTGTTTCAGAGACACTATTTAGCTGTGTGCAAGGCAGGGGTAGAGGCCCCAACGTCCTCTGTGTGGGTGGGAGAGGCTGGGCCTGAAAAGCTGCCTTTGTGCTCCCAGTCGGCTTGGGAGAGCCAGGGGAGCCATTAGGCCGTTGCTAGGTGACGGCCCAATGAATCCGCACTTGACGCTGTCACATGCGTCATCC